>ML799714.1:17606-34041 GCA_009831015.1 Picea engelmannii | reverse complement strand
GGGTTTTCTTCCCCTAGAGGGTTTCCCAGGATAAATGTTGTGTCTATTGTGGATGTGTATTTCTCAGTGATCTTGTGCTTATTATGCTCTTATCTTTATGAAATGCAAAGAACTATAATATCAGCATAAAACATTAACAGTTGTTTGGGTCGACTTCTCTTTCTGGAGGCTAAAGACTCAATAGTAATTATTTTCTTTAGTCTACTTGTCCTCTAGGGTTATGTGCAAAGCTTTAGGGTTTCTTCTTGCTTTCTGGAATATTCTATTTTTGTTAGGGTTACACGTGAAGGTTAATACTTCTCGCAACTACCATAATATCAACACTCTTTCCTGGCTAGGGAGGTATTAAAAACAATGGTCTAGAGCACAAACATATCATTTAATTGGTAGCATATCATATCCACACAAGCTATCTCATGATCAAATCATAAGCACCATCATCACTATCAGTGTCATCTGATAGCATCAAATGCATCATCTCTCGAAGCCATACTCCATCTGAGTAATCAAGCACGATGCTTAATAAATCACTCAAATCCACAGAGTAATACAAGAACTATTATTCTAATCTGGACATATGTCTTAGAAGAATAATTGTTCTAACAGAGGTTGGAAGCCATGCCATGTGCTACAAGGACTATTCTTTTGATCCGGACATACGTTCTAGAAGAATAACTGTCCTAGACCATTTTTCGCCTGGAGAATGTCTGTCCACCAACACACTGACTATCCATCTAGTTGGTAATCATTTTCAACACTAGTGATGGTTTCCATGGCAATTAAAACAATGCCATCCAATTGAACACAATTATGTCTATTCATAGTAGTAAACAACTACCATCCAATGGTACACAACCACACCAAGTAGCACACGACTACTTAACCAATGACACATAGTCACAGCCAGTGGAATACGTCCACCACAGTGGCATACAACCACTGTCCAGAGACATATAGTCTCTACAATGATAATATCATCCGATATCAATCTGCATAACAATATCACGATACAAATTGAGTCATTTGGGCCATTCTGCCACTCACATCTGTGAGATCTGGAAGAGCATTTGCCCTCGGAGGGTAAAACATCAGCGATTGACTATCTGGACTATTCTCAAGCATAGAAGAATGATTGTCCTTGATTTATGATCCTGGACTATTCACTTAATTGGGCCATTCCTTCGACACTAATCATAGTGCAACTTGGATTGAATGAGTCTGCCCTAGGGAATGCTTGTCCCCGATTGCTGACCCTGGACCATTCATTTAACTGGGCCATTCCTCCGACACTAATCACATCGCAACCTGGAAAGAATGAGTTTGCCCTAGGGAATGACTATCCAGACCATTTCCTATGGAAATAACTGTTCTGCACCAACCTCCAAAATGGACCATTCTTCGAAGCTGCTCACAACTGTGAACTTCGAAAGAATCATTGCCCGACGAGGCAGAGCATTCTACTTGACCACTACTCAGAGTGACTGCCAATAAGAATGATTGTCTTAGACCATTCCCCCACACTGGACACAAGGGGAATCGTTATCTATGGTACATCAATAATCTATCGGACCATTTTTATTACGAAAATGATTGTCCGATCTAGACCATTTTTCGAACTGCAAAATGCCCGTCTGTAAGAAATCTCAAACCACTTTTCGAACTGGAAAGGAACTGGTCATCCTGGACCATTTTTCGAACTGAAAAATGATTGTTTATAAATCAATAACATATCAGTGCTCCCTCCTAACATGGGAGTAATCTTTTCCTTTTTCAATATGGAAGTCGTCTCCACGAGCCCCAATTTCTCTCTTAAGTACACAAACTTTTCATATTGGATAGAGGCTTTACCAAAATATCTGCTATCTGCTCATCTGTGGAGATATATTGGAGAACCACTTCTTTCTTCTGGATTTCATTACGGAGAATATAATGCTTGATTGTGTACTTCAGTTTGTCATGGAACATTGGTTTTCTTTGACGGCTTCATATAGCTCTAATCTTTACAATATATCATGGTCGAATCCAATACTTATGTTTCCTGCTAGCTCATGACATCGTGACAAAACTCAAATTGAAACATATTCAAGTAGCACTTCCTCTGTCATCATGAGAGTTTGCCATGGATTAACAATCCATCAACTCAGACTTCTGAGTAACCATTCTGATACACTTTCTGTCAGAGAAGGTTTTCACCACACTTTTGTTGTATATGAGATTCTTTGCATCAAGTTGTTTGAATCCATACAAGGTCTTCTTATATCTGCATACATGGGTCTCTTTATGGCATAAGCTTCTTTATCACTTGCTTTGTTGGGAAAAACAATCTTTTACATGTGAATTTCAATCCATGGATACTGCAAGATGTATATTTGATTTACAGGGACAAGTTGTCATCATAGTCTTCTAGAAGAACCTCTAGTTCTGAATCTCACAATGTTAATATTCATAAGTCAACTTCCATTTTCCCAAGCTGGTAGTCTTATGATTCTTGGTATAATACATGGTTGTTCCGTTTTTTTATTTATTTATTTCTTTCTTGGAATCTTCATGTTTCTCTTTAGCTCTTGGGTCCATCGACTCTTCTATAGATTCCATGCCCTGAAGATTCCAACTTCTTCCTTTCATCATAGGATCATGGATGTAGATGGACAACCAACGCTACTTTAAGGTTTTTTTTCGAAGAAGACTTATTCGAAAGTCAAACTGAACACGTGTTGCTTATCATGGCTGTTATTTTCAATGGGAACATGGACATATACTTCATAATCCTCAATGGATCATATAATTTAGGATTAGCTACCTCCTAATCTTTGCTTCATACATGAATGCATGCTCTTCTTTTGGAATTTTGTAATCAACTCCCTCCGTCTAAGAGAGTCCACGCTTTTGTTTGCATTCTTATTGCCTTTTGCAAAGTATCACAAGTATTTTTCTAATTTCCTCTTGATTGTTGACTTCTTTCTGTTTTGATTTCTTCTGGGTCTCTTCAGGTTTGATTCTGATTTCGGCTTATCTGGCAGTTGTTACTTGTATAATAGTTTCCATAGGAATAGTTACCAAGGATTGTCAACGTACTTCATCTTTTCATGTGTATTGCTTGACTTGTAGTCATCGTGATATCAATCCTTACTTGTTATTCTTCCATACATATTGTTTCACTTGAATATCTTATCTTCTAAGAAATATATATGTATGATATGTACAAAAACTATGTAAATATGGTATGTACAAGAACTTTGAAGAATATTGTTACCTTGACTTAGAAGAAGAAGTCAGTTTTATCCTGCTTGGCCTTCTTTGAGGGTTCCCTTTCTTCGGCCACTGATGATTCGTTTGTTTCCTTCTTTTTCTTTATCTCATGACACTGGTTCTTGTAGTGACCATATTTTCGACAGTTGAAGCATTGTATCTTCGACATATCATTTTCTTGATTTGGTTTCTTCCTTAAGCCAAACTTCTTATCCCTGAAATTCTTGAACTTTGTTGTGAAGGCTTGATCTTCGTATTTATTTTGGGATTTCTCTTTTGCGTTTAATTTTTGATTCTTCTTGTGCACAAGAAGTCCAAAGTTCTTCAAATGTGGGATAATCCTTTCTTGTGTTCATGCTTACGACAAATGCATCCCATGTCTTGGGAAGGCCATTGAGTTTTTTATTTACCAGTTCCTTCTCTGAAATGATTTCTTCAATAGCTTGTAGTTGATCTCTTAACTGAGAGATTTTCACAAGGTATGATGTTATGCTGTCATTTTCATTCATTTTCATGTCACAAAGCTCATTCTTCAGACTCATTACTTGTCCAATGTTTCTGACTGAGAATAGGTTAGTTAGGGCATCGCACATATTCTTAGATGAGCCAAGATAAAAGATGTAGGGTATCAAGTGATATTTTACAGAGTCCACTATGATACTCATAACATTGATGTTGTTGTCCTTGAACGTTTTCCATAACTGCAAAGCTCTGAGGTTCCTTTTCTTTTCCTGCTTCAATTTGTGGTTCCATGATCTTGCCTTTCACAATATCCAATACTTCATTCTTGGCAAGGATGAGGTCAATCCTTGTCTTCCATGTTTTGAAGTTAGAAGTCCCTTCTAACTTGTTTTTTGACTTCATAGAATAAGTCACGACTGCTTTGACTTTGACCAAAAACTCAAACTTGACCTCTTAGCTCGGTGAGAGTGCCAGTTGGTGCACTAAGTTTGGGTGCACTAGGCTATCTAGAAATTAGGTCAATCTTTTCACATAATGTGTCTCAACAAGAGGGTTAGGGTTTTGTTGTTGCAACAAAAACTTTCACTACTATTGCAACTGTAACTGAGTAGATCCTCTCAATTTATCTTCCAGCAGTTAGACTATCTGAAGATAGTGTGGGCCCATAACCTGTTAGAAAAATAGGTGTATTCGTTTCACCATAGACAATATAGCAATATTGTCACCCAACCATAGGTCGAAGCCACCCTTGACCACCTTAACCTTGACAGAGAGAATAATTCCAGAAGCAACCCTAGAACCAATAGCCAATCAATCTAACATTCTTGTCTCTAGAGCTAGTGCACAAGGTAGAAAGTCCAAACCATAACCAAGAGAAAGTCCAAGCCTAAAACCAAAAATACAAGTTGCAATAGTTGCAACTGCAACTACTCTCCATACTTGCGCACTTACTAAATTTCTGCGGTGCGCACTAGATTTCTGCAGTTGCGAGCTGTGTGTGTACAAATGAGCTCTGACATCTTGTATTTACACTGCTCTTTCTTAGTTGTCTGGGCCGACTTCTCTTTTTGGAGGCTAAAGACTCAATATTAATTATTTTCTTTAGTTGACTTGTCTTCTAGGGTTATGTCCAAAGCTCTAGGGTTTCTTTTTTCTTTCCGGAGTATTCTATTCTTGTCAAGGTTACATGTGGAGGTTAATACCTCCCACAACTACCATAATATCAACATTTGGAAGTTGACATCTGTCCCTAGGCACAAGATTTGAATGATGTACAACTTAGTGCTTGACTACCTCAAGTGGAGTTGACCAGGGTGGGCCTTGAGACACTTTTCACCTTGTTGTCATGTCCCGGGCAATGGATATTTACTACAACAGTAATGTTGTACTAACTGTAAGGTACTATAAATTTTTCAGAGTTGTTTGCATATAGAGAGACAACTAATTGTTTCCTCAAAATCGCTGACAACCCTCTCCAAAGTAGGTAAAATTACATATATTTATCTCAACCCCAGATCTACTAAGCATCGAGAGGGATAAAAGAAACCCAAGTGCAAACTACTGGGTGCTTGAAAGATTTGAGTTAGACTTATCCATTCTTGTTTATTTTTGGCATTGTGGTTAGTAATTAAAAGAAATAAAAGGGCTGACATTGGATGTAGGTTTAACTTTTTTCATTTTAGTTTAATAGCGTTACAGATGGGATGCAAGTGGAGATCAACTCCACCCTGCACTGTAGAGTGCACCTTGTTTCTCTTGTTGCAATAGATGGGCAAAACTGAATCATCAAATATAAATGGGAGTGGACTTGGGCATCTGTAGTGAAATCCTTTTCAACAAGAATTTAAATTAAGATTTAAAATTCTGTCATGGAAAAGAGGATGTGGAAATAACTGAACACAATATGAACTGCATGGGAGTTGAATGCCCTGCATTATTGTTGGGATGTGTTCAACCCAACAACCCTCAGGGGCTCATGCCAAAGTATCTGAAACCAAAATTTACTGAAATGAAGAACTACAAAAAAGATTCAGAAGGACTTGCAGAAAGACACATATCAAGACATTTGTTCATAAAATTGAAAAATACAAGAGAAAAAACCTACGTAGGAGGAAGCCAAATGTCCTGTGCTGGTATGGGGAACCAACCACCCAACAATTCTTAGTATGAACATGGCAGGGCATAGCTGCATTGATAGACCAGTCAGGTTAGAAAATTACCATTTTTATGGTCTCCCCCTTCAAAAATGAAGAGAAAGAATGTGGGTAGCTGTTAAAATTTTAATTATAACAGTGTTACCAAATGTAAAGTAGACAAGGCACTTCATACTCATAAGTCTAACATGATTAACATATTTAACATGGTTAATATAAAGAAGATGGTCGATCGATCAACGATATCCTTTTGTCTTATAACAACGGTTTTACAAGACGTGAAGTAGACAAGTCACTATGTAGTCATAAGTCAATATGATTAACATAATTAACACGGTTAATATAATTAATATTTTTGAACAATCAAAAGAATATCCTTCAATGACATATGAACAAGCTTTGTAATATGCATATATTATTGTTGGAAGGAATTTTACAATCTGTCCACAAAATGGGTTGCCTACAAAGGCAGATGCCCGATCCAAAGAGCCTTCAATCAAGACATTTTGCAACTAGAATTGAACATAAAGGAGGAAGATGATAAGGCAATTCAAGCCTTGTAATTTCCCCCTTGTTTAAAGGGTTCACTTGCCCTAATTGAGAAAATTTGCTAGATGAAATCACTCGTGTGTCCTTGTTTTAGATCAAATTTTGCTGCATCAATGGTTTGCAAAGATTTTTTTTTTTTAATCTTGTTCCACAAGTAAAATCTCTGTACCAAAATGAACTAGAACTACCAGAGGAAACTATTGTGTTTCTCTGCTTTCACAATTTTCATCAAGCCAAGAGTTTGCTTTGGATTAGAGCTACAAAATTCATTGTTATTAAATCTTGCATTATTGTGTAGAATCTACAACTGTTTCCTAACAGGTGTTCACTGGAGACTTTTACCACTCCTACAATGAGCTAATGCAAGACAATAATATTAACACTAATGCATACTAATTACATGATGACTCATGTTGGCACTATTGTGTTGGTTTCGTCACTTGGGTGAACAAAACAACACTTGCATGTCTAGATGAGCTAGCTAGACAAGACAAAAGTTTGTTAGTGGGTTAAACAAGTCAACCACATGTATAAACAAAGAAATAAACTAAAACAGCTAAGAAATAAAAGTTAGAAAGTATGAAAAACTTAGAACCATGAAAATCAAACAATGATCAACATAATGCTACCAATGGATCAATAGATTAGTTGGAAAAACACTGTAGAGAAAAATGAAGACTTATTGATGTTTGGCAACAAAAGGTTGAATATCAACTTGATCTTGATGTTTATGAAATGGAAAGGGTACTGCATTGCATCCATATATACCTCCCAATAATATCCATAGATAATCCGTCCTGATTATAGGATGAACATTACTGTGTACATATTCCATCATACTTGTCGACCATCGATGGATGGATTGGATTAACCAACCAAAGTTAACTTCGGTCATATTTTTCTTAGTGCACCCATGGCTCTTATTTATAGCATTTATTCAAGGCAAAATGTAATTGGTTCTTGGTGTGAACAAGGGGCCTTTTAGGGCACTTTCTAGTCCTTGACCAACCTCCCATTCAGATTTCGCTTAGATATGAGGGTCAAATCGTGTTGGGAGCTTGTCCATAAGTGGTTGAGGGGCCGAAAAGATCCATAAATGCGTCGTTCATAGAAGTGTGTGACATTTCTCGTACACAGTCGTGCACTTGGTGCATTGTGCGCGCTGAGAGCTTTGTTTTCCCTCACACACTACGCACTGTGCGCGCTCTTCCTTTGGTGAATCTGCGTATGTCAATGTTTGACCCAATTGTATAGTTTTTTGCCTTTTGAATGCATTTCAGTGTTGCAGGTGAACTAATTGTTGTTGGCATTGTTGTGTTTATGTAACCATTTATGTGCAATGTTGTGGATGATATTTCAGTGATAACATATGCCCCCTGATGTGTGAGGTTAGGAGCATACTATAGTCGAAATACATCAATGTTTTTTTTACTGAGAGTGCCATTGTAATGAAGAGTGAAGAGAGGAACTGCAAGAGCGATCCGTCGGAAGGAGAGGGAACATTGTGGGACCCAAACTTTTCTCTAGGGAGAAAACATAAAATCTGTGTACAAACAAGGCGGGCATGCCCCATGCTCGTGTCATGTAACCAAAATGGGACACTGTAATTGAAGATGTAGATAACTGCAGTGCCCTCGGGGGCGGTTGATAACGACAGATGACAGTTCTAAATGGTGAACGAACTCTAAAGTGAGGCTAGGACGGTTGTAAGAATTGTTGATGAATCGTAGGCATTGATGGCCTAACAAATTCAGAGGTCTTCCACTGGTATGAAACAACTGCAATAGTTGCATAGTAAGACCCACTGCAACATGATAGTTTGTTGAAGTCGAATGTTATGGGGGTCAACGAAATCAGAGAGCAATGATGATTCTCTCTGTGCCGTCTAAGACTCATTGTAAAGGTAATGAGAGTCAAGATACTGTCGCCCTTCTGGAAACTGTGCTGATGTCGACATAAAGGGAGACGAGACTCCAAGAAGCAAAGGGATTCGTGAAATCCATTGAGATGATATCAGGTACTGAGAAATAACATGAACAAAGTCAAGATGCGGCGAGACTCAAGATTGTACTTGGTTGGAGAATTTTGAAGGATGATTGGCAACAACCGTAAAACTAGATCTAGTGTCAGGGGGACGACTAGATACTGGGTTAAACTGTGCCAGAGGCTAACAAAGTGAACAAACTCAGAGATCATGAGTTCATGGACTTGGGATACTCGGGATTTGTGAACAATGTCGGTATGAAAAGAGAGTGGATGCCCCAACCAAGGGAGACATGGGTTGCTTTTCTGGGAAAAAGAAGGCCATCAAAGGTGACGACAAAAAAACTAAGTAAATGCTGGAAACACATGCTTTTTACAATTACCAAATAAATAAAGAATAATTTGGGTTGAGTATATAGATATAAAAATAGGTGCCCCAGTGAAAGATGGCTTGCCCTGTTAGGACGCAAGTTGCAAAAGAGAACTGGTGGAGGGTGGGGGCCCCATGGGTGGGTTTTTGTATGAGGTGAATGAATGGAGGACAATCTGCAGATGGGAAAACTGATGATGGATGAGATGGAGGGACAATGAGATTGCAGGGGTGCAATCAAATAGAACCGAGATGATATGACCTGGGAGTCCATTGGGAAGGCTAGCAATATGATGAGAAGAAGTATGGGATTCATTCTCAGAAGTGCATAAGACTATCATAACTCCCATTCCTAGGGGGTGAAATCAACATGAGTGTCAAGTTTCAAAGGGGAACTATGGATGGGACAACTCATGTGGGAGAGAGTGCTACCGGGTGACAATACCCAAATGCAACAGAGGTAAAGGTACTGTAGAGCCGGATGTAAGAACCCTAAAGGTAAATGTCAGAGGGTATGACTGGGAGATGCAATTGATTTTTAGAGGGAATAATTACATGCCAGTGTCAAACAGATACCTGAAGGGGCTGTGAGCTCGCGGAACACGTACCTGCACACATGAAAACCAAATACCCGATGTGAACAATATTTGATGATAAAGAACATATAACAATTATTTGATAAAATTGAATATGAGCATGCGTACCTCAACGTGATGTGAGAAAAATGATCCTCCGGGGCCAAGTTCAGATGGTGGCCCGAAGGATGTGGATGTGTAGATGGCGGGATTAGGATCCCGTGGCTGAGAACGGATCGGAAAACAGAGGCTCTGGGCTCCTGTAACCGAGTGTGAAAGTTTGGAAAAAGGGACTATATATGGCTGGTGGGGGAGATGTTGGCCATGTTTCCTTCTTCAAAAGCATCTGGGGCAGGGATAGGGTTGTTGAACCAATCAATATGCCCTAAAGGAATAAAATCCTTGGTTTCAATTGCGCACATGGAGGCTTAGGTAGGAGGATGAAAGGCCTCTTGTGAAATAAAGAGTGCTCGATAATGGAGCACATTCCATGGGCAATTGAGGGTAGTGAGTTCCTCTAGGATATCTTCTTCGTAGTGAAAAATGTGAGAATACAGGGGATCCTGGGAGGTGACATGGGGAACTATCATTGGGTAAGCACTAGTGTCCTCAAGTGGTGAGGACGCAGACAGGATATCGTGTATAGGGTGTGAGGGACCGCTGGACATAAAGTGAATGTACTGATACTATGGATGATACCTTGTTCACTCGGGGACTGATGACGAAATATATCAAATATCAGTAATGTGAGCCTTATTAGTGAGTGGGTGAGAAGGCTCAGGTCGAAAAGTTTGGCGTACTGCGACTATTGTCTAGTGAAACTGAGATACAGATGGGAAATGATGAGTGTAATGGCCATAATTTGAACATATGGCACAAACAAATTTGGTTTGCAACCTTTTACTGCCTGTAGTGGAGGACGTTGTAGTGGTAGTGGACGTACTTGGTGAAGTGGTGAGCAATGTGGTTTCTCTGGGGAGTTGGAATAGATTGCGTAACCCAGGAAGAGTAGGACATCTATTAGTGGGGTGCCCTTCTCTTTCCCATAGGGCACAAGGAGGTTGAACTCGAGGAGGACGTGGAGTTGTGGGCTCTTTATTCTTTCGTCTACCCCCAACAACGACAATGGTGACAACAGTGGGGGGGGATGGTGGTGTGGCAGGACCCTGTATTGGAATCTGCATTAATATTCTCTCTGTCTGAGGAGGGAGAGATGATTGATGAACCATTGCAGGTGGATGTATATACCATACAGGGATGACAAGCACCATGTTAGGAAGGGTAAGGGTTGCAACTACCTAGAATGCTTGGACTCCAGGTGGGGGGTAGAAGAAGGGAATTTGGTTAATGGCTTGGGGAACTATCTTCCAAACAGGGATTTTCCCTTAGAGTGGGGGAAAATCCAGGTTAAGTGGTGCAGTGGGGTTGTCAGGGAATTCCTAAGGTAATAGTTCTTCAACTTGTGGAACGTCGAGGTGAAGAGAGGCCTTAATGGGAGGAATAATGTCTCTGATATCTATTCCATTAGAAGATACTACACACACTTGTGCTGATGGGTGCAGGAGAGGTGGTGCTCCATGATATGCCCCCAACAAGGATGGGTCCTTGAAAATTCCAGGGCCCATTTCGATGAGCGAATAAACATCCGAGCTAGTGCGGACAAGGGGAATAATGTTATCAATGTTGGCGGAATGGTTAGACTCATAATGTGTAATTTGGTCGATGGTGATGATTTTCCCATTGTGGGGGAACATCATCGTTCAAAACACAAAATAAAACATTGCCTTCATAGCATACATGTAGCTACATTCAAACAAGATATTGTAATCAAGTGGATCGTTGATAACTTCAATGTTGATATGGATGGTTTTCCCCTGAGTTCGACAGGGACATTTTGGAGGAGCCCTTTAGGGGATGATGGTTGATCGTCATAGGCTTGGAGGGTGATGGAATATGGTACTATCTCAGGTGAGCCGAGTTTCTGCCAGACTACTTTGGACATGATGCGTGTGGATGCACCTTCATCGATGATACATCGATGAATTGTGATGTTCTTGATCTTAACTGGTATCTGGAAAGCTACCAGGATGGGGAGGCATGGTTTTCCGCTATCTAGATCAAAGGTGATGAGTCTAATATCAATTGGGTCAACTGTCCCTAAGGCGGAAAGCAAGGATTTCCATTGAGTTGGGCAAGTTTGGAGGAACTCCAATATAGACATGGCTGCAGGGAACTGTGCTAAGTCGTCGACGAGATTGTAATTGTGTGCGGCCCTAACATGAGGGTTATGTACATTCCGTCGTAATGACATACGAGGTATACGAGGATTTGGTTCAGTGTTAAGGCGTGGAATCATCAATGGTTGTTCGACCGTAGCTGGAGTCGCTTTTGAGGTGGTTGAGTTAGAGTCAGGGGGAACACCATATTGGCAACTGTGTGTTTGCAAAAGAATTTCTTATTCGTTGGTGAGGAGGATATTGCGATCGACCGGATTTCCAGGTTGAGTGGGACCTAGGTTTTGATACTGCCCCATTTATGGTGGGGCAGGGTATACCTCCTGTTGGGTATTTATCACACCTTGGTCTGGAATAGGGTTTTGCAAAACGATCGAAGAGGGTTGTTGCAAGTACTGTTGTGGGGCTTGCTGAGGGGCAGGCGATGCTGGAGGACGTTGCACGTTCATGGATTCTTTCATCTATTTGAAGTCGACAATTTGGGGGAAATGGTGTGTATAATGTTCATACTCACCACAAAGAGCACAAGGGAATTTAGTCCTAAGATTGTTGTTGTTATTTCCTTGTCGTTTGTTATTATTGTCCCCTTAGGGGTTCTATTTGCCTTGATTCTGGTTGCCCTCAACGGGATGATTTTGTTGGGGGTTATGTCCTTCGGGTCCCAGGTTATTATTGGTTCAGTTTTTTCCTTTCTTCTTGGCATTATTTGGTTGATGGGTCGGATTGGCTGTATTCAATTGTTCAAAAGCCTGACCCTGTTGAATGGGAGAGGGTTGAACAAAATCAATGCGGACATGTGGGTGTCTTTGTGGAGGAGCAACCGACTATGGAGAACCGAGAAATGGAAAATATGGATTGTTTTGGGGGGTCGAGCCATATGGCCTATAGGAAGTTGAAGTACCTCCGCAACTGTTATGGTCGTATGTAGGGGTTGGGGGTGGACCCACACTTGATGGAGGGACTAGATGCATCTGGGGCACCGGTGGGAGTCCCCCCAATAGTTGAGGGGAAATAACAGGATAAAAATGTTGGTAGGTGGGTTGAGGGTATTAATATGGCCATCCATAGGGTTGCAGATATTGAGGTGCACCATATATAGTGACGATTGGCTGTAAGGGTTGTGGTGCGTCGTGGAACTAATCAACCCATCCGCAGCATGGGACATCCCAAGTTTGTCCTGGCCAAATGGTATGGGTTTGGGTGCATCGAGTAACACTGTGTATAAGTAACCTGATGCTACATCCTTGACAATAACATATATAAGTGATTTGAGAAACCAATAAAGACATTGTTCTTTGGTGGTTTTCGCTTTACACAAACTACGATGCCGACGCCATTCATGGATGTGATCGACTCTATGGATAGCAGTAATTTGTTTAAACTCCGAGAGAAGTTCTAAGCCAATATCAAGACGAACTGGTAGTTGGAAAAATGACAAAAAAATCTTGGCCAATGATTCAAAGGTCACATGGGATCCTAATTTTTCGTCCACATACCATTTGGATGAGGAACCAGTGAGAGTGCGTTGAAACAACCTTAAGCGGATGGAATCATCCATGATGTTGTTTGAAGAGCACCATAAGTGGAAGGTCATAACATGGTTGGCAGGATCATCCCCTGGTTTTCCTTCAAACTTTGGAATATCTGAAGGCAATTTGGTAGGCATATTGGGCCAAGTGGGATCATGCAAAATGGGATCATTCGTGAGTTTGGTTAAATCAAGAATGTTAAGGGACACCAAGCATAGCATAGGGAGAGTTGGTAGAGGATTAGTTCCGGCCATCATGTGAGCAGGTAGTGGACCTGTCCCTTGAGAAAGATTTAGTGGAGTTGTACTTCTCCCTTGAGAAAGATTTGGTGGGGTTGTACTTCTCCCTTGAGAAGAAGTTTCCCCCCTATCTCCTTGTAAAGGAGAACTAGTGGATGGATGTCCTTGGGAATTGGGTCCAAGCAAAGTGGAACCAAATAAAGTTGATCCCAAAATAGTATCACTCAAGGGGGTGTAAGTGATTTATGTATGATAGCAATAATCTCAACTTAAAATTTTACGAGCCAAACAATCCATCCATGTGACAACCAAAGCAAAAGAGGAGAATATTGGTTATTTTTACCGCCTAAGTGCCTATGTTAGCTAACCTTTCATATGAGAAATGATTCTAAGTGGAGTGCATTTGCCTTACAAAGTGCATGAAAGCAAAAATTTGAAGGATAGGGGCCTTCAAATCATCATCAAAACCCTTACAATTTTGAAAATCTGGAGATATGCGTGGGTTACAACTCTAACAGGTGCGAAGTGGGCACACAATACGTAGTGCAAAGAAGTATGTCGCTTTCACAGTGCACGTCCGTGGGCAGGAAAATCCGCGCACTTCCTGTCACGCGTCGGGGGAGAAATTTCCAAGTGAAATACTCCTCCTCCAGCTTTGAATTTTGCCTTTGGCAGGTCGGGCTAGGCCGATTTTGTTACTTGCAAGACAAATTGATTAAAAAGAAAAAGAAGTGCTCTCTAAGCTCAAATAGGGTGGAATTTTATACCGATCCCCAGTGTGGTTGCCAATTTGTTGTGTTGGTTTCGTCACTTGGGTGAGAAAAACAACAACACTTGCATATCTAGATGAACCTGCTAGACAAGACATAAGTTTGTGAGTGGGTTAAACAAACCAAACACATGTATAAACAAAGAAATAAACGAAAACAACTAAAAAATAAAAGTTAGAAAGCATGAGAAATTTAGAACCATGAAAATCAAACAATGACCAATATAATGCTACCAATGGATCAATAGATTAGTAGGAAAAACACCATAGAGAAAAATGAGGACTTATGAGTCCCCTTTTCTTCCTTGGGAGGGCTCTTGAGTTCCCTAATGGAGAGCTCTTCATAGAATGGAAGAAATGACAAATGGTGAAGAAAATGAATGCTTATTCCCTCAAGAGGTGAGTGGAATGACGTATTGCAATGATGCTTCAAGGATCCAAAGAGAAAAGAAGATTGTAAAGGGAGAATTCTTGCAACATAACAATACAATGAAGATCTTGGTTTCTTAGTGCACCCATGACTCTTATTTATAACATTTCTTCAAGGAAAAATGTAATTGGTTCTTGGTGTGAACAAGGGGCCTTTTAGAGCACCCTCTAGTCCTTTACCAACTTCCCATTCAGATTTCATTCAGATATGAGGGTCAAAACGTGTTGGAAGCTGGGGTCCATAAGTGGTTGAGGGGCTGAAAAGATCCATAAATGTGTCGTTCATAGAAGTGCATGAATTTTCTCGTATACAGTCTGACACTTGGCGCATTGTGTGCGCTGAGGGATTTGTTGACCCGTGCACATTGCACACTATGTGCAGGCTTCCTTTGGTGAATCTACGCATGTCAATGTTTGATCCAATTGTATAGTTTTTTTTCCTTTTGAATGCATTTCAGTGTTGCAGGTGAACTAATTGTTGTTGGTATTGATGTGTTTCTGTAACCATTTGCGTGCAATGTTGCGGACGATATTTCAGTGATAAAATGCACCTAAGGTTTGGTAGATGTTGCGCATGTGCCACATGTCAACACTGCATGTGTGCTGGAAAATATGCACTACACGGTGCCAAATTTCAGCGTCTACGTCAGCCAAGGCTTTATTGCATGTGTCAACCCATTTTGTACTGTGTGCAAGGATTTAAAGAAATCACATGCAGGTTGGATTTGAAAAGATATTTAGGAATCGTTGTAACTATTTTTGTAACAACTCGACAAATCATGGTCGAGGTTGTGGATGAGCCGACAAGTTTGTTATCATTTTCATGCTCCGTGGAAGATATGGGGGGATGTTTGTGGATATGTAAGGGTGGGGTTTTTGTTCACTAGGAGTGTGTAATGAATGGAATATGAGAGTAATGTGCAAGTTGTAAAGGAGTTATAGCTCCAACTCCGTTCTGTATTAGTTATGGGTATGTTCAAAGATATTATGTGTAAAAACCAAAGAGAGAAAGTAGATCGAATGCACTTGGCACATCTCTTGTTTCTCACCGTTAATACATTTTGAGCAGGCTTCAACCCCTGTGTATGACAATGTATGTGAATTCCTTTGAGCTTAATGAATAAAGTCTGAAGCCTTTGAGCTTGATGAATAAAGTCTGAAACACTATTATCTCTACATTTGATGTGTTACGGTTTGAATGTATACTTGTTTTATATTATTCTGCGTGGTAGCTTGTGGTAGTTATCACTGAATGAATGATTAGTTCACAAAGATTTCCTGTGTGTTTTATTCTTTCACACTTGACACAAGATTGATGGTCTCTGTGATTCTCATGGCATCTCGGGAGAGACCTTCTTCAATCCTTGAAGATTGAATATGTCAACGTCTATGGAGTTTTGTTGGTAAAACTTATCAAACTCTAAGTTTGTAACCCCCAAGTCAAGCTAACAAATGGTTTCATTATTGGGACCTGAAGGTTTTGTACTACACTTTGAAGGAAGAAAATGAGGTGGAAACCTTCCATGAAGGAAATGCAAGATTGGATATCTGAGGAGGAGGACGAGTCTGCACAACGAGAGACTAGGAACCTGCGGATCAACTTCGAACGTTGGAAACAAAGGTACATCTATACAAATTTACATGAAATTTTCTTTGTTGTGTTTCATTGTTTATTATAGGAGTGGATAAAGAGTTGGACAAAGATTAACTTTGCCCGGGGAGTCCAAGAATCACTAGTTCGGAACCATAATACAATCAATAGGCTCAGATTTGTGGATAACAAGTGGACAGGAGCTATCGAGTTTTGGTTTGAGCGTGTGAAAGAAGGGTATATTGTTGAGTTTTCTATTGAGTGCATTAAGTCCTTCAACAACAATGAAAGAAAAATTGCATT
>ML799714.1:0-16518 GCA_009831015.1 Picea engelmannii | reverse complement strand
AAGTATGGAGGAACCCCTTCTTTGAACCACCCTCCTTGTGCATTTATAAACAAGAAGAAGAAACCGAAGAACATGCAGAGGTAAGAGAAGTAGAAAAAGAGACAATGGAAGATACGAGTGGAGGAGAAGCCAAAGTCAACAATACTTTGCAAGGAGGAATGCTAATATTAACAATAAGTAGTAGTCAATCAAGAAGATAAGGTGTTAGATAGAGTATGGTGAACCAAGACTCAACTTTGAGGATTCTTGCATTTCATGGGACGAGAAGAGAGATGCCAAACAACTTTGGTTTACTGTGAATTTATATGGTTTGTGAAGAGAGTCACGAACGAGGCATCTAAGATTCAACAGTTGGAGACCACTTTCAGAGATAGAGCTCTGATGTGGTATATGAAGTACAAAGATACTATGTTAGTGGGACAAACAAGGTCCCTGACAGAGATAAAGAGAGATCTACTTAGGGATTTTCAGAAACCTAAGTCAGAATCACAGTACATCATTGAGATCAAAGAGATAAAGCAACAAGTTGGAGAAATCGTTTGAGACAATGACCATCGGTTCAAAATATTGTCGGACATATTGACGATTCAAATCCAAGATGTCCAACATAGAGAATGGTTTATTTAAGGAATCCTACTCCATATGTGTGTACTATTCACAAATTAGAAATTGACCACTTGGGCGGAGGCTATGGAAATTGCGATGTGCCTAGAAGCTAAGCCAGGAGGTGGTGAAATGTCAGCACGGTTGGCATAGGTACAATCTCAACTTGCAAATCTCACCATGCAACTATAAGATATGGTTAAAGCTAAGGTGGTGTGTGAGATTGGGTGTACTATGTTCCGCACAAAATGTCACCATTGGAATGAGTGTCCTACGCTTGGGATTTACATGCCAATGGGTGCACCGAATCCATTTCCAACTAGACCATAGATAGAGTGGTGTGAAATTTGCAGACAATGGGGCCATATACCTCCTTGTTTCCCAACACTGTAGAAGTATCATAAGACTACACACACTCCATTTTGCATGTTTTGCAAATTTATGGGACATGATGTGAACCATTACTAATCACTACAGCTGATGTAGGAGCACATTGCAGATGTTTTCTTGGTCTAGGATGAATAGAAGGGTAGATATCACGAAGGCTTTGACATAGGAGGATACCAAGGAGGTTATAGAGGAGGATATGGATGAGGAAGAGGAAGAGGAAGAGGAAGAGGAAGATGATACAATGGTGGTGGAGGAAGACCACCTACTTGCTTTAATTGTGGTGAAGTTGACCACTTGTTCCAATTTTGTATTAAGCCACACACACTCTCTAGGTATTGCCACAACATAGATCATGTCATGGAGGATTGCCCAGACTTGTTTGAAAAATGGGGCACTGCAATATGGTGATCGCAGAATCGCACGAAGGTAAGAACCCAAAAGAAAAATCTGATGTATGGGTGGTAACCCGAGGAGGCATTCATGCGAGAGTCGACTTGGAACGGGGAGAAAGTTTAAGTCAATATAGAAGGGAAGATAAAAAAAAAAAAGTAGCACAAGAACCTCCCAAATTCGACACCACACATCAAAAGCAATTCCCGCTTGACTCACAGAGGGCCCTAGAAGAGGATATAACACGTGAAGAGTTGCAACACATAACACAGAGGGCACTGGAAGAAGCTAGGGTGTGTGAAGAATTGCAGTGCATGACATAAAGGGCGTTGGAAGAAGCCCATGTGCATGAGGAAGGACAACGTGCAACACATAAAGCAACGAAAGGGGAATATGTGCACGAAGATATGTGACACATGACGTAGAAGGAAACACACCACAACTCTACTACTTGCGAGGCAGAATCATAAAACCGAGTAAATGAATTCTTGCATTGTTGCCTTAAGATGTTAAGTGATCCTAAAACTGCAAATAAATTGATCCATATGTTAAGAATATGTATGGGGGAAGATGAGACCATTAATGTGGCTATTGTTTCCCCGGTACCAGAACTAGATGTGCGCCACGTGAGGATACGAAAGCACATAGGAAAAGAATTTAAGTTGACAACTGAGCTCGGAAGCTATGAGATGGACAATGTCATGTTGGACTTGGGATCTGACGTGAACGTCTTGCCAAAGAAATCTTAGGAGTTGATGGGTAAAACTAAACTTGGTGTGGTTCCTTATTCAACTCGGGCTTGCCAACCAATATAGATTCTATCCTATTGGCAGGCTAGAGCAAGTGGAAGTGAAAATTGAGGGGGTAATGACTAAAGTAGACTTTGAAGTGATTAAGATTATGGATGACTCAGACCCTTATCTAGATCTACTTAGCATTGATTGGACATTTTATAACAATGCAATACCGAGCCTAAAGCAATGATATATTTTCTTTGACACAAACACTTTGCATGTTGTTGTTCCGTTGGATCTGAATGAGGATGACAGATATAACGAGCCCGTGAATGAGGATGAACAGAGTTAGATCATAGAAAACATCTATAATATCACAAGGCGCAGGGAGGATTATGTCAATCCAACATTTGATGGAAAATTGAGGTGGAGAAGTGTTCACTCCTAGGACACAAATTCATAGAATGCTATGTACAGATGGAATAATAAGTTGTATGAGGTATCAACCAAGAGATATGCACGAATCACCAAAGCAATGCATTGGATTGGGTTAGAGTCAGGTGACCTACCAAGGTTTGATAGTATAGACCCGATAGACACAATTCTAGCCCAAATGGAAGGGTTGGCACCCAAGACCCAAATAATTCAAGACATAGATTTAGTGGTCAAAGGAACACCTGTGCATTGGTGGGCGACACATTACACAAATGTACAAGAATGGGCATAGGTGGTAGAATACATAAAAGTCAGGTTCCAACACACGACAGACTTTGGATTGATGAACTGGTACAAGGGTACTGAAGACCCTCATGAACATATAAGTTAGTGCAAAATACATTAGATGACTTAGGCTAGTCCTAGTGTGCAAGGTGTTCTAAAGCGACCCAAGAACACCACACAAAAATTGACTATACGTACTACAAGCCAGTGGAAAACTCCAACCCACAACATCAACGATGTGCGCATATGTCAAAACCATCCCAAGGTTGGTAAATTGGTCCAATTGGCAGGGTGCAAGCAACAAAACCCAACGAACAACCATGGAAGGGGACGATGAACTGAATTCGACTGGAGACATGTTAAGACTCGCTAAGGTCGAATGCATGGTGATGACATACCCTACATGGGATGAGAGTGCATAGTAGACATGCATTGCACACAATTACAATAGGACTTAGGAAGATTAAACATAATTGATGTAATAAATAAGTGGATTAGACAGGTTGACACAATAAAGAAGGTTGAGATACATCATACTCGAAAATGTATTTGGAGGAGATTAAGGTATAAATTTCAGAGTACAAACCAAAAGAAAGAACACCGGGACATGACCACTGACTATTAGGATGCAAGCGGATACAACGGTGGAGAGGTAGGTAGTTAGCATTATAATAGGTGACGACAACCTCGAGAATTAGAATCAGTTATGGAAATAATTACCCATGATGCATGGTAGTTATAGAAGTAAAGGCCACTATTGATGATGGGTACAGACCTTGAGGGACAACTCGACAGCTGAATGTCATGGGGGGGAAGTCACCCATTAAGTATTTAATGTTCAAAATCCACACTTCACTTGATTATTTTGTCAAAACAATCCGAGCATACAACTGAAGAGTTGAGTGTATAACACCCAGATCACTAAGAGCATTAGGATTTTAAGGAATTCGTGCCACGTACTTAGTACATGTAGCCATTCCAAGGCACAATTTCCACAATGATTCCAAAACAGAGCTTCCGAGCAAAAGGTAACAATACAGGACCCGGGAGGCGCTAAACATTCAACCAGGATAATGGCCTCCCTAAGCAAACCCAAAGCATGGATGAAAGTCCAAGCGGTCAAGGACCAACATGTGCCTGAACTTGAACTACCGACCAATGTAGGTATCATAAACCTACGGGTGGGAAAGGTTCCCCATCTTCGATATGTAGATTATAATATACGAGATGAGGTGTGATTCCTGGAGCTGGGCTTCGACACATATGCACAGATCATTCACGAGATTGAAGAAAAACAATGAGTGGTCTCCCAACCATGTGCCAAGCCTCTCAGGAAATCAAGTATACTGACATTAGTAGATTGCCCACATTTTGGCCAGAGCCCCCCATCAATGTGTGTGTCCGAATCTTGCTGAGTCGATTGCATGGCGGGTTCCTTTGGCTCGACAAGCCATACCAAGTTGACGTTGATACTTTGCACCTAGTTTCAGGGATTCCTATAGTAGGAGACAAGCCAGTTGAAGCACTAAGGGATAAGGATGCAACGCACGAGGATATCTACACAAAGTATGGTACATGTGCAGGGTCGAGAAGCGTGGTAATCACAAAGGTAAACAACAACATACTCTGATTCACCACACAAGTCATGGCTTGCAAGGTAGTATGCAAGTTCCACAAGCATGAGTGCCCATTTGGGGTAGTCGTCATCACAGAACTTTGGGTTGATGGAGTTAGCATGGCGTGGGAAAGATACCTATTAAATGAGTTCGTGCAAGAATGCCTGGAAACATAGGATTTCAGCAGGGAGTTTCGCTACAACTAGGTGTTATTTTTTTTGTCCATGGTGGTATGGAAACCACCACTAAACCACGATTATAGCGCGCAGGCCTTGACGCGGTTCTCAACACAAAAATTCCTAGAGTTGCAACACACCAAGGATATGAGCGTCGAGAATAACACTGCATTTCAGATGTGTTTTACCAAACTTGAACAAGGGGTTGCACCAACATTACTCATATCGCGCAACATCATCGATAGGTATGAGGACTACCTCATGTTTGAATGCACTTTCCATAATGTGTTCATTTTTCCACGCACAGATCCACAAGTCGAAATCAAAATGCTCCTTTTATGTATCACTGAGGAAGACATCAAGAAGGTTGTTGTCAAGTAGCCAGAAGAATTGTGGTCGACACTCGATGACAAATTACAATAATTAGAGACTAGGATGAAGAAAAGGTAGGAGAAGAAAAATGTAGCGCAATCCCAACAGAAGGGTGAAGAATAGGGGGTTGAGCAGGAACCAGATGAGATAGCCCAAGGAAGTGGAAAAGGAACCGCGGGTCAATGGACATTTCTAGCTACTAAGGAAGCATAAAAAGGGAAAGGGCCTAAGCGAAAGCTGACGGAGACAACACCCGTGTAGATTGCACCTACGAAGAAACCACGAGCATTACTCAAGATGAGTCCAAGCCCAGAGTCTAGCGAGCACGAGCACACATCAAATCCATCACGCTAGAGTGACTACGCCCATTACAAAAGAAATCCCCTCTCGGTCTTCCATGCATGCAATGGTGCTCGATCAGAGCAGAGAAAAGGGGCTTGATACGAACACTCTAGCACAAGAGTTAGGGCAGACTTCCATGTCTGTCTCAAGCTTCGTCAAGGAGCTCAAGATCAATTTGGTAGTTCAACATATAATTAATAGAGATTCATCACAAACACTTCCCTCCTTACTGCCTACCGAATGACAAGAGGCCATGACAACAATTGCCAAAAAACTAAACTTTGGGATTTTGCATCATTTCACACAGAACAATAGAGGTTCTGAGGGATCACGCTCGACACAATGGACAAATCCTAGCTACATTACCACAAACTTGCAGATGCACAAGCAGCGGTAGACCCAATTGTAAAATCGATGGAGCATGTTAACCTTACCTTGTTAACAATTACAATAGGTGATGTCAAAGATGCAGTAGATGAAAGAAGTTTTTGATGAGGTTGATGCTCATTTCAAAGAATTCATCTAGAAACTCATTACGATAGTGCCATCAACCTCCTTTGTCATGCTGTAAACAACGTCGTTGACTCGAGGACAAGCCAACTAATAGAGTTGGGGGTCTGTTGGCACCTAAGGTTTGGCATAGGTTATGTTCGCACTCGAGAATATGCACTGCGAGGTGTCAAGTTTCAACGTCTGTGCTAGCCAATGATTTACTGTGTGCAAGGACTTAAAGAAATCACATGCAGGGCAGATCCAAAAATATCTTCAACAATCATTGCCACTATTTTTGTAACAACCCGACTGGTCATGGTTGAGGTTATGGTTGAGCTATAAAGTTTGTTATCATTGCCACATCCTGTGGAAGATATGAGGGGATGCATGCATATATGTAAGGGTTAGGTTTTTGTTCACTAGGAGTGTGTGTAATGAATGGAATATGAGAGTAGTGTGTAATTTGTAGAGGAGTTAGAGATCCGTTTTTGTTTTGTATCAATTATGGGTATGTTCAGAGATATTATGTGTAAAAACTAGAGAGAGAAAGTAGATTTGAAGCGTCTGACGCGTCTTTGGTTTCTGACTGTCAATGCATCTTGAGCAGGCTTCAGCCTTTGGGTACGAAAATGTATGTGAATTCCTTTGAGCTTAACGAATAAAGTTTGAAGCACCGTTATCTCTGCATCTGATGAGTTATGTTTTGAATGCATGCATGTTTTGTATTATTCTGCACAGTAGCTTGTGGTAGTTATGAATGAATGAATGATTAGTTCACAAAGGTTTCCTGCGTGTTTTATTCATTCACACCCTGTAAAGATCGATGGTCTCTGCGATTCTCATGGCGTCTTGGGTGAAACCTTCTTTAGTCTTTGAAGATTGAATATGATGGTGCCTATGGGGTTTTGTTGATCAATCCTATCGAACCTTGGGTCTGTTACCCCCCACTTGAGCCAACAACTCCCTTTGTAGAAAGTATACATAGTTTGGAAACAACAATAGTTTATGAATAACGTGACAATTGGTTTGACTATTATGTTTCTACTCTGGACAAGGGGGTAACGATAGATGATTAAATAATCACTTAGGTAGTTAAGTGAAAAAAGGACATAAACCCGATAAAATCAAAATCTAGAGCAACAAGAAGCAGAATATGAAAATCAACAATGGTATACATGTTAAAGTATTGGAAAACATAAAGACCAACTCAAGCTTCTTAATATAAAATCTCAACTCTAGCTCATGGAACCCTATATAAGTGATATTGATATCATTAAACATGTGTTGAGATTTGGTATCTTGGAGGTACTTCTGCATTGACAACGCTCAACATGCGGAAGTGACCAACCAAATTTTCTCCTAGTGACTTCATAATTATAAAGTGACCTTGTAAAGTTGGGTCTTTTTATTTTTTAATGTAAAAGTGACTTTATGATGTTTTGAGTCACTTTAATGAGTTAAGTGACCTCAACGAATGATTAAGTTGTGACCGTTGATCTTGAGGGAAAGTGAAGAGTCACTCAAGGGAGATCAAGGGTTAGGAGAGTTACATTTCGAAATTGTTTAAAAGCAACTCATTAGGAGAAGGAGGGTGCACTTTTGAGGAGAGCTTAAGGGAAGGTGAAGGGGCATGAATCCCAATGAGGAGTGTAGACTTGAGGAAGAGCTACAACAAGGAGGGTTTGGCATGCATCCTAATGAGTGGGATTGGCATGCATCCCAAGGAGCATTGCAACCGTTAATACAGTCTGTACAACAGCTAAAGAGTACGACATACAACTGTGTAAGTTGATCGTACAACAAAGGGAGGGCACATAAATCGATGTTGTAAGTTTACAACATAATGGCACAAATTTCTATGTAGTTTTGTTGAGTTTTTCTTTCTGTTCCACACAATTTCCTTTTGGCACGAATTTCTATGTAGAGGTTGATTGTTATTGGAAGATTGTTGGCTATCCTAGGCCGTACAGGCCGTACAACCATGGATGTCTACCTTAGACACAGTCTGGGACTGTTTGCATAGTGTTGTAACTTGCTAGAAGAAGAGAATGACTGTGTTTTTACGTTGATGCAACTTGCTGATGTAATAGTTATGATTTTACCTTAAGCTGAATAAACATTCTTTCTCCTCAAAAAACTGTCCATTTTTCTAAATATTTCTCTAAGTATTTATGCACAGATTTTTGTGCCAAATGTGGGTTACTATCTGTTGTTCATATTTTTATTCCGCTGCTATTTTATTTCAGAACTTGGATAATAGTATTTCATCTCATAAAGAACAATGGTATGGCTATTAGATATTTATAGGAGTCTGAAATCTAATTTATTCTAACTGTACGCTGAACTAAGATGTATTTCAACATGGTATCAGAGCAGGTGCTCTGAATATCAGTGGGCAACATTTGGCACTTGGGACAACAAGTGATTTGTTGGTACATTTGCTTGAAGAAAGGCATAAAAGGTTCTTTGTCAAGTAGACAAAGATGACTTCCAACATCATGTTTGAAGATAGATTGGAGGAGGTCTCCAACTACCTGCAGTGGAAGGTTAGAATCAATAGTGTTCTCAAGGAGAACAAATTGTGGTAGTTTGCGAACACCATTGTGCCTATACCTACTTCAAATCCCATAGCTCTTTATGTTCATAAGGTGAAGGAAGTTAAGACTCAGATAATCATCTTGGATAGGGTCAAATACCACCTTATTCCACACTTGGCTGAGAAGAATACATCCAATGAAATGTTGGTTGCACTGAAAGGCTTGTATGAGGCTAAGAACGAGAACCAAAAAATGGCTCTCCGGGACAAGCTCCATGGAGCTAGGATGGTCAAAGGAGAGAGTGTGGCCACCTACCTCACCCGGGTTGCACAGGTGAAGGACAAGTTGGCAGTTGTTGGAGAGGTCATTCCTAACTCAGAGTTGGTGCGGATATCCCTCAAAGGCTTCACCAAGGAGTGGGAGGTTTTCGTCAAGTGTGTGGTGGGGAGAGAGAAGCTCCCTGATTGGAGCAGACTTTGGGATGATTTTATGCAGGAGGAGATCCGGGAGGGGTCTCAGGAAAAGGCATTGGATGGTGCAAACTACAAGAATGTTGCTCTTGTGGCTAAGGGAAATGAGAAGAAGAAGGACATGAGCAAGGTAAAATGCTTTGCATGTCACAAGACTTGCCACTATGCTAGTCAATGTCTAAACAACAAAAAGAAGAAACCGAAACCAAGGGTGCCAGCTTCAACAGAAGTTGCAGAGTTTGCTGAGAGATATGAGAAGGAGTTATCTCTCATGACTGGTCTCGTGGGCAGTGGATGCCTAGCATTCGAGGACATTGAGTTGTGGTTTGTGGACAATGGAGCATCTCGGCACATGACTAGGTTGAGGTCAGTTTTCCTCGATCTTACAGAGATAAACTCACACTATAGAGTGAATTGTGGAGCTGGCCCACAACTTGCAGTAAAGGGGGTTGGAAGGGTGAGTTCCAACTAGAGTCAGGAGGTCTTTTGGAGGTTGGCGAGGTGTTATATATTACATAATTGACAGTTAATTTTCTCTCAGTGTCAGCTTTGGATGAGAGTGGATTTGGATTTTTCTTCTACGATGGACATGTGTTTTTATATCCTATAGGAGAAATTGTTGACACAACAATAATGCTTGGTGTGTAGTATGAGGGATTGTACAGGTTGTTGGGTAGACCTGTGTTGGGGTCTAGTGGATTTTTGGACTCAGATTCTGTGTCGGAAAGTTGGCAGGTAGCACGGGAGAGAGAGTTGATCCATGAGACTCAGTCTTCTTCCAGGACTCTCAAAGGACTCAGCAAGCATGAGTCGACACAGATGGATGCTCAGGAGAGTGTGCAATCTCCTAGGAACATGTCTTCAGTTCGTGGTACAACGGAGGTAGCAACAAAGGATCCCAGTGCAGTGGGAGTAGTGGATTCATGTTCAGAGGGAGCAAAGACTTCTAGTACAATGGGAGTAGTTATGGCAGCTGATGAGAGGGAGACAAATTCTGGTGGTGATACTAGAAGTAACTCTCTTGCTAAGAGGGAGTGTTGAGATTTGGTAGCTTGTGGGTACTTCTGCATTGGCAGTGCTCAACATGCGGAAGTGACCAAACAAATTTTCCCCTAGTGACTTTATAAAGTGATTTTATAAAGTTGGGTCTTTTTATTTTTTAATGTAAAAGTGACTTTATGATGTTTTGAGTCACTTTAATGACTTAAGTGACCTCAACAAATGATTAAGTTGTGACCATTGATTTTGAGGGAAAGTGAAGAGTCACTCAAGGGAGATCAAGGGTTAGGAGAGTTACATTTCAAAATTGTTTAAAGGCAACTCATTAGGAGAAGGAGTGCGCAATTTTGAGGAGAGATTGAGGGAAGGTGAAGGGGCACGAATCCAGGAGGAGTGTAGGCTTGAGGAAGAGCTACAACAAGGAGGGCTTGGCATGCATCCCAAGGAGTGGGATTGGTACGCATCCCAAGGAGCATTGTAGCCATTAATATAGTCCGTACAACAGCTAAAGAGGAGGCCATACATTTGTGTAAGCTTGTTGTACAACAATGGGAAGGCACATAAATCGATGTTGTAAGTTTGCAACACAATGGCACGGATTTCTATGCAGTTTTGCTGAGTTTTCTTTTCGTTCCGTACAGTTTCCTTATGGCATGAATTTCTATGCAGATGTTGATTGTTAGTGGAATATTATTGGTTGTCCTCAGCCGTATAGGCTGTACAACCATGGATGTATACCTTAGACACATTCTGGGACTGTTTGCATAGTGTTGTAACTTGCTAGAAGAAGAGAATGATTGTGTTTTTATGCCGATGCAACTTGCTGATGTAATAGTTATGATTTTACCTTAAGCTGAATAAACATTCTTTCTCCTCAAAAAACTGTCAATTTTTCTAAATATTTCTCCAAGTATTTATGCACAAATTTTTGTGCCAAATGTGGGTTATTGTCTGCTGTTCATATTTGTATTCTGCTGCTATTTTATTTCAAAACTTGGATAATAGTATTTCAGATCATAAAGAACAGTGTTATGGCTGTTAGATATTTATAGGAGACTGGAATCTAATTTATTCTAAGTGTATGTTGAACTAAGATGTATTTCGACAACATGATAATAACTCACTTCTTCTGGAACATTTGTATTCTCAACCCTTTGGATTTTTTGGACCTAATTGTAAACACATGGATATAATGAAGAGAGACAAGTTGTATAAATGACCCCACATGTAAATGATGTAGATATGCTAGTATAAACTCCTAATGTGGAGCCCATGGCCAATTCTCAATTAATGAATGTATAGGCATAAATTTTGATAAATATGCTTTTGATGTACCATGAGGTAGACTACCCATGGCATTGTCAAAATATGTAAATATTATTTTGGAAGTTAATATAAAAGATCCAAGGTTGATTGTGGAAAATCACAAGAGGAGCTAAGAGTTCACTAGAGGGGAAGAGGAAAGGGGGTTCAAGGGGTTGGTAAATAATCATGAGTTGTTTAAGTCTCCAAACCTTCATTTTTAACCATGGGCCTTATCGAAATCCCAACCACCAATCATTGCATGTAGGTGGTGGTTGGAGAAGTCCACCTTCCATAGTTATGAGAGTATGGGGGTTAAGTATAAGTTAGAAGGAGTGTAAGGGACTCCACTCCATAGAACTTTGAATGTCCTGGATATTTGAATAAACTATTTTCCCATGCATTTTGTTGATTCAATTCAAGATGACCAATTCCATTGACCTCATTTGGTTCATTCCTTTCAACCATTCACTCATGGTGTTCCTATGCCATGATGGAGATTGTATTGGACTTGTAAGTGAGCTTGAGAAGAGTAAGCTAAGGAAGAGAAGGTTGTGATCTTGAGAAGAGATATGGAAGGTTGTAGAGGAGCATAGAGGATGGGTTGATAGGAATCCATACCCATTTTCCCTATAGATTACTGCTCATTGTGTGCAAGAGCCAATGTATGACTTCCTTGAGTTGATTTTGAAGGCATCTGGTAGGCTGGACCCCTTCTCCACACAATGGAGATCACTGGAAGGAAGAATATTTCAAAGGGACTTCTAAGTGTATAAGGGAAAGATATTTTCTTTTGTTGTGTGGGGTAGTGAGGGAGTGCCATGGTTGGGTTGGTGGGAGTGTTGCCTAGAGAGTTATAGGATAAATAGTTTGGTTGAGCCCGAGGGAAATTGAGTTGGAAATTTATGTAGGTTATAATATTTTATAATTTTATGTAATTATATCAACTTCAATTCCAATGAAATTAAAAGACGGTGTAACAACCTCAAGGTGTAACAACCTCTTCTTCCATTTCAAGAAGTTTGTCCTCACTACAACTTGCTAATTTTTAGGAAATGATGGCTTAGATTGAGGAATTTGTTTCCTCCACTCCTCTTAACCACTTTTACTTTGCAAACTCAAATTTCGAAATGGGTGGAGGTTCAAGGTAATATACAATAGAGTTTTTTAAGAACAAACCCCCCTTAAACCACCTCACCTTTCCCCTCTTGTGCTATCATAGCCCCTTTAGGCATTCATGCTCTGCCAGACTTGGTCACTTTCTTTATTAATTGAAAAAATAAAATGCTTACAATATTCAAAACACCATGGTATACCTACTCCATGGTGTTAGTATAACATAAAATTAAATATCCATGCAAAGTATTTAACAATTAATTACAAATATTTCAAGGAGTAAAAATTTGGATATTACATTTATTATATTTCTTTTGAATTTATGTTATGCCCTTTGGCATTGTGTGATGTATTTGAAAGTTGGAAAGTATGTCCCAGATCTAGTTTGAATTGTTTGTGCATACTGGCATGGTCGTAGGCCAAACACCAATATGAAAAGACCCTTTTGAAGGGATTTCCAAACCCTCCAAGTTTGGATGCCATTTGAAGCTTGTTGGCCTTTTGTTTGAGTACACGACCTTTGAGATGTTTGAAGTACTTCTTCGAATGGGCCGAGAAATCCTATTTGGTGTAAATTTGAAGTATTGCCTTCAAATAAAGACAATGGATTTTGCCTTATTATTTCAAAGTGGGATGTCATCTTTGATGAGGTTCGATGGCCTATTGGAACATTTTGAAAGATTGTCATTTTGAATGAGCTCAAAGGCCTATTTGGGAATTTGAAAGATTGTCGTTTCAAAATTGTTCGATGGCTTATCGAGGAATTTCAAAAGTTGGTTTTCTGAAATTTCCTAATGGCCTATTGAGGAAATTCGAAAGTTGGTTTTCTAAAATTTCCCGATGGCCTATTGAGGCATTTGAAAAGTTTTTTTTTTTTAAATCACCCGATGGCTTATTGGAGCATTTCATTTTGAAAGTTGTTTTTTCAAAATTGTTCGATGGCCTATCTGGACATTTCAAAAGTTGTCTTTTCAAAATCACTTGATGGCCTATCGACGTGCTTACTTCTTTGGTTTTTTGAAGGCTAGGAGTTGATCTTTCGAAGAGGCTTGATGGTCTATTGGAGATTTCAAAAGATGTTCTTTTGAAGAGACCCGATGGTTTGTCGAGGGTTGTTGAGTGTTGTTCCTTTGAAATGACTTAATGGCCTATTGCGGGCATTTGAAAGATGTTCTTTTATGTTTCCCAATGACCTACTAAAATATCCCAGATTCTTGGATTTGGATATTCACTGTTGTTATTTGATCTTCTGTTGCAGTTATGGTACTCTGGGGGTTTATGGATGCATATATTGGGTTTTTATATGTGTTTTTTTAGTTATATGTGTTCATACATAAAATGCATGATATTGTTGATACCAATAAAGATTTGTTGCACTTTTATTAAATAGTAGAAACTGCTAATACATGGAAATACTGAAAATCAAGCTCTCAATGCATCAAATAGATTGTATCATGGATAAAACTACTCTACAGTACAAAGGAAGACAAATAAAGTACCGATCTATAATATGCAAGGGTAGATCTATGACATGCAAGCCTGATCTACTACATTCATGGAAGAAATGTTGCATGCAATTGCTGGAAAGATGGATACTTGAGATCTGATAGTTGCGCCCCTCTGAATCTGATGCATGCAATCACAATTGGGTTACCTTCCCTCCTAGATAACTCGCTATGCTATGAAAATGATGCCTTGATCTCCATGAGCCCACTGTGGCAATATCGAACCTTCCAATCCATTGTTGGAACCCCCACACACTGGAAAATGAAGAATATATCACCCAAGGATAAATAACCGTCAGAATCAGTTGAAAATTGTCCCAATAGGTGCACCCTGTCTCCTACTCAAATGGGTTTGAAGGAATAATGATTCACCCAACTCTCTCAAGCCAAGAGACCCTATTTACTCAATGAAACCTCCTCTGTAACCCCATGTCGTCCAAACTAAACTGCACTCAAGCTATGATCTCACCTTGCCTGAACCCTGAACCTGTAACTGTAACGAATCCTTAAGGAAGGATCCAATTCGATGCTCTAATGCTTGATGAAGAATCTGTATGGTCCTCTCGATAGACTACGACATGTCTCTCAACACCGAAATCTAACAATGGTGGTGGTTTTCTCCAGAAAGCCACAAAACATGAAGGAATCACTTGTAATCTCCTCTGAGGTCTAATTCTCAACTCACAATCATCAATAATGGTGAATTAGATCAAATTTTCTCCTTTATACTTCCCTCATCATCTAATTTCCCGTTCACTTTATTAATTAAGTGACTTTTCCCTAAGTTTTGACTTAATAATCATTTAAGTCACTCAAAACACCTTTTTGCTTCTAATTTCACATTCACTTTGATTAATTAAGTGACTTTTCGTAAGTTCTATATTTAATTATTCTTTTAAGTCACTTAATCACCCTTTTCCACTTTATTACTTAATGACACTTTCAACTTAGGCTTTTATGGTAAATGACACTAAATAATTCTTTTGTTCCCTTTTTATCCCGACTATAGCCTACGAGAATCAATATAGGCGACTGAGTCGCTCCTCCTAGAGTCATCACTATGAAAGGGACATTACATTCCTCCCTTCCCGATATTGTTGAGACTGAGACAAGATGAAACTGAAAATGATACCAGGATCCCAAACCAATCTCCGGAAAGGACAACCTTACTGTCGCGACACCACTCTGGTAATAACCATTGGACCAACGTGCCTAATCTGCATCCTCCTTTCCTGGGATCCCACACTAAAATACCTGTAGGGACTGAACTTAGTGTCATGAATCATGTCCTACAAAGGTATCTCCATGAAACCCAAATATGAAAATCCACTAACAACCTCGATCGTGGACCGTATCTGAAAAGAAGGCATGTCTCGTTGTTTGGAATAAGTCTCAACCTCTCCTCTATTGGTGTCCCAAAAATAAAGCAGACCAATCACTATCACAACTCTGTCAGTCATTAGCAATAGTTGGACTACCAATGTGCTATGTCGCCAAGGTGAACTCTCCCCCATGTGTCTTGACACAATCTCTGCGAAGTAACTCCCTATGAGAAACTCTCGGACCTGCTCGTAATTGATGAAGTCACCCAGGTCCCAAACTATCCTGTATGAATTGAATCACCCTCTTCTCATCATACTGATATGTACGGTGCTATCAAATGGATTTTCTTGACTACCCCTAGTGAGCCAAGCGATCATAAGCTATTAAAACACGACCGACTCCTTAGAAGACCGCTCCTCCAAGCAACCAATCCTACACACTCCATGAGTAAACTACAGAGAACGAAAACTGACAATCCCTCCCATGTCAGTTGTCGTCCTGTCAACAGCTGCAATCCTAGGGTCCCATGCTAGCCTCAGAGGGGAATCCTCGTGCTAATGATGCATCCCTCTGATCACAATCGTCTGACCACCATGCTCAGATTATGCTCTCTTCTCCTGGAATACTCTATCATGGACCATACTCAACAAAGGCACCTTAGTGAAGTCAACACTTGTCAATACACAACTATCCTTGATCATGGGTATCATGAAGGAAAAGAAGAACCCCACAAATCCTCTCACAACATTCCTACCACGACGCAAACCAATCACTACCTCAACTCGGTCGGTCATCACCCTCATTTGAAACAATCCATCACTCGGATGAACACCATGATCCCACCTCAACATTGGAATTCCACCACTCCCAATCCCTGTTGACTGTTGCTGTGCCCCACCAATAACCATCAGAGTCAAAATGAGCCAAATCCCTGATGTGTAATCTTTGTAGCAGATAATTCCTTTTGGGTATGTGTTATATTCTTTGCACGACATATTTTCGTCGGTTTTGGGCCGACATATTTTTGTCGGGCCGACATATTTCCGGGACCACGTGATATTAGGTGGTTTTTCAGCACATGGTTTTTTGTCGATGGTTTTCTATTTCTGGTTAAGGAATTAGGGTTTTGGACTAATCCAAGTCATTGGGTTAGGGTTTTGGATGCCACTGGCTCCTATATGTATATTGTATTGTAAACAATGTAACACAATGTATCAGTATAATATATGTTGGTTTTCCCGGTTTTGGGTTTCCAGGTGAAAAATCTCTGTGTAATGTTTGAATTTGTCATTGTATCTTTTCTGTTCTTTTCTTAATATCAGTTTGCAGTAGATATTGTACAAGGTTAGAATTTACATTTGGTATCAGAGCTTTATTGGCTTCAGGGGGACGCCTTTGTCGTCAAGGGTTTGGCTCGGGACTGTGATAAGC
>ML799713.1:180145-207747 GCA_009831015.1 Picea engelmannii | reverse complement strand
AAAATTGACCATTTCAGCTGGACCTTGGCGCACAAGAGTATCCCAACGGGGGAGAATCTCCGACGAAGGGGCTGGGAAGGACCCTTTAGGTGCCCTCTATGCCTCCAAGCAGAAGAAACAACTGACCACACCCTTCTAAATTGTAGCTATGCAAAAGAAGTCTGGCTGAAGGTAATAGGCCCCCAATCAGCCACAAGCCTCCCTCCTGATGTAGTAAGTTTGCTTCTCCAATGGGAGTCCTTGTTCCCATTTTCCGATAAGAAAAGAAACCAAGCTAGCTGGATATGGGGATTACTTCGAAAGTTTGTTCTATGGAATCTCTGGTTAGAGAGAAATCATAGAATATTCAGAGATAGCCAACTAAGTGCAGACAGAATTGGCATTAAAATTCAAGCAATGCTGGGGGAATCTGCTGCTCACCTTTGCCCCACAGTAAAGCTACACAATTTGGACGAAGATCAGGAGAGTTGGATAGCCCAGTTCAACATTTCAGGGATAGGAAGCCAACAAGGGAGTCACCCGATGCATGAAAGCTGGGAGATCAGGGAAAATGAAACGGAATTTGCCAATTGGAAAAGCAAAATAAAAACGCCCATCCTCTACTTTGATGGGGCCTCGAAAGGGAACCCAGGCCAGGCTGGGGGAGGGGGCATTATTGAAGATCCCAGACAAGACAAAGCAACGCACTATGCCATTGGACTCGGCATAGAGACCAACAACCGAGCCGAAGCCTTGGCTCTCTGGCAAGGTTTGAAATTGGCAATCAAACTCAGAATACAGGACTTGGCAATAATAGGTGACTCCAGAATAATCATACAGGCTCTTATCAAGCGATCCACAACTCAATGCATCCAGCTCAACAACCTCCTTGATAAAATCCACCTCCAATTAAGGAATTTGAACACCTATCACTACTATCACGTTTTAAGGGACTTAAATCGAAATGTTGATAAAGAAGCCAACAAAGGCGTTCTATTGGATGCTGGAGAGTTGTCAGTCAATGGCATCATTGAAAATGTGGAAATCCCCTGACCCATCGCAGCTCATGGGCACTCTTCCAAAGGACCGACAGTGCAGTGCAAAGGATTCGGGCGAATCGCTCATGCAGACAGGAGCAGAAGCGTTGGTTGGATGGCAGACCAGGGTAAGTACAAAGAGGAATGGGACCCCAGCTGTGGTGGAGACACAAGATCCGCGCGATCACGCCCAACATCCAAAGAAAATAATGGGAATGAGCGAGAGAGAAATAAAGGAAGGTAGATCCCCTCTCATTCTAGATCAAGCAAAGGGTTGTAAGAAGATTAGGAATCCAGAGAGGGTGAAGCAACAGAGTAGGAGAAGCAGGACGCGCGTGGTGAGAATTCGAAGGGAGATGGCGTCTTCATCCAAAGGGAAGATGAGCACAGAGGAGCGCCTGAAGGAGATGGACAAAGCTCTAGCCAACCTGCAGTAGCTACTACAACACCAGTTAGACTTTCTAGAAAATTTGGACGTGGAGGCTGGACCCAGACTAGAACAGCTAGAATCTGACATCACCATGACCAAAATTGGTTTTTCTGAGGAGTTGGACAAGCTCCACAAAGAGCTGAAGAACCCTCAGCAAGAATTTGACGAGAGGATGGAACAGCTGGAGGCTAAGATGGCCCAACTGAACAGCAACTGGAGCCAGGAGGAAAAGAAATAATCTTGTGTTGTAAAAGTCATTTGCTGGAACAGATGCTGCAACACAGTGCTGGAACAGTTGCCGAAACTCAGTGCTGGAACAGATGCTGAAACACAGTGATGTAACAGAGCTGGAACACAGATGTCGAAACATAGATGCTGGAACACAGATGTTGAAACACAGTGCTGAAACAGAGCTGGAACAGATGTTGAAACACAGTGCTGTAACAGAGCTGGAACACAGTGCTGAAACAGAGCTGGAACATAGAAGTTGGAACACAGATGCTGGAACACAGTGCTGAAAAAGAGCTGGAACTTTGCTGAAACACAGTGTTGTCACAGCGGAAACACAGTGCTGAAAAAGAGCTGGAACTTTGTTGAAACACAGTGTTGTCACAGCGGAAACACAATGTTGTTACATTTGTTGAAACACAGTGCTGAAACAGAGCTGGAACAGATGCTGAAACATAGTGCTGTAACAGAGCTGGAACACAGTGCTGAAACAGAGCTGGAACACAGATGCTGAAACACAGTGTTGAAACAGAGCTGGAACCTTTGCTGAAACACAGTGTTGTAACAGCTGAAACACGGTGCTGTTACATACGCTGGACATTTTGTATTTTGATCTGTAGACCCGAAGAAACTCGGGGCCATTTTGTAACTGAATCTGTGGCTTTGCCACCCCTCTAATATAAACTATAAACGTTTTCGTCAAAAAAAAAAAACATAGTGGAGTGGGTAGTAAAAGAGAGCCCAACATTGTTGTTGCTCCTATTAGGGTACAATAGCAACAATTAAATGATGTGTCATCTTTAGGGTCAATTGTCAATATTGGCATGCACCCAAGCATGGTACCACCATCATCAAGAGTGGTACTCAATATTTAGGATATTGTAACAATGGATCCAAGGCCATTATGAGAATGGTGACCTAATGGTTTGTTGGTGGTTTAGATTGGCATCACATCAATCAGAAAAAAGGTTGACAATGATGATTAAGCTAACTAAGAATCCTTAAAATATTTAGCAGCATCAACTCTTTTTTCTTATATCTCTCAATAGAATCATTCTAGACAAGAAGCAAGCAATATGAAAAAATGATAGCCCATATGGTGTCCTTTTGCAATGCCTCTAAAGCACTACATGTGATAAACTTAGCATCACCAATATAATATATGGCCCTATTAGAGACCTAGAATATGGTTTTAACCAAAAAAAAAATAGTTAAATCATGGTCACCCTGCATCTTGAATCATTCATGCATTATTGATGGAATTCACAAGCCCTCCAATAACCTCTACCAAGTTATAAAAATCCTTTGATTTCAATACAACTTTTAATAAAATGTCACTTTTTTAGAAGACATAGCATTCCAAGATGAGGCAATTGCCCAAGAACATATTAGAAAGTGTCAACTTGCCAAAAAATTAGTTATTGTGATCGCAAGTTTGGGAAGATTCATCTTCCCAAACAATTAGTTTCGCATAAATAAAAAAGATTGCATTGAGTTTATTGTACCAAGCAAAAATCATTATCCACATAAAAGTTTAAGAGAAGGAGAAAATTTGAGATGCACAAAAATATAAAGTAGAAGGTTAAAATAAAGAGATATGTAACATTATTTTTGGTGTTAACTTTTGAAAGTATGTAATTGCACGAGTTGCACAACTTACATCAAGTTGCATTGAAGTTTCTCTCTCTCTCACACACACACACATCATGTTTAACATATTGTACACTTGTTTGGAATTACAATTAACAGAGTTACAAGCTTAAGTATGGATAATAGATTTGGAGCTACAAACCTAACCTTAACATCAAATTACATATCTAATCTTAATGTTGAATTACATATTTACTTTCGATATGATACAATCATCGTCACATGAGGCAATCACTAACCTTACTTATTCTCAAAGTAAATATTTTATGCCTAAACTGTATTATTTCATATGTTTATAAAATGCATAATTCAACCCACATAATTAATAGTAACATAATACATAATAATAATAAACTCCATAAAATTATATTCACATATGATACAAATATACTTCATTCATTCTACATTAATGTCATATATGTTCAGAACTCCATAAAATTAATATCCATTCATCTAACTACTTCTCCAAACACTTCATCAACAGAGTTGATAGCTCATTTATAAGATTCAAATTATGATGGTACTTAATAAGCCATGTCGTATTTTATACATAGTTATATTTTTTTTGAGCAAAAAAAAATTCTCAATTATATTGATCATATAATTTGTTTTACATCGCCGGTGTTTACAAAAATTACCCTTCTTCATAGATGGTCACCTATGTATGGCTGTGATCTGGACCTTGAAATGAGGCCAGTGATCAGAGCCAATACAAATGTTTCAAGACAAAGTGATAAGACTGTAAATATCGTCAGTCCTTGCTCATGCTAGAATGCAGAGGAAAGAGCAGAAAACATTTTTTTCCAAAAACTAATTGTGTCTGGAAGGGAGCCAAAGACTATAAATGACTAAAAGAAGTTTATACATAGTTATATCACAACTAAGAGTATAACTATTGTTAGGACCCTGAAATGTCCCTTTTTCACTACACCTTTTGATCATTCAACCTTCTCATTCCTAAGCTAAATGACTATTATAATGAGCACCAAGACGCTTTTTCCCAAGGTATGAACTATCCATCTTGCTTTTATATTTTCATTTACTTAGCATGTTTGATTGATAATGTTCACATATTTTACCCATGAAATGATTTAACTAATGATCAAAATGTTAGAACAACCCACTTCGAGAAACTCGTTGTTGTTACAGCTATGTGTCAATCCTGGAAGTCGTTACATGACTTCTGCAACGGATGCCCATCAATCCTGGAAGTTGTTACACAACTTCTATGACATAAGCCTGTTAATCTCGGAAGCTGTTACAATAGATACTGGAAGATGTTACACAACTGCTAAGACAGAAGCCTGTTAATCTCGGAAGCTGTTACAACAGATGCCACTAGTCCTGTTGTGATACGACTGCTACAACACCTGTTGATTAGAATGCTAGCTCACGATGTTGATGAAGGAGAATTTAAGATTTTGTATTAATGATATCTAACGAACAGCCTGAGAATCGGGGATTCTCAAGACTGTTATGTTTTTGAACACTGAATGACTCTGACTTTAAATAGGAGAGCTTTTGTAATGTAAAGGGTTGTTAGTCTTTTTCCTTGAACTGAAGAAAGTAGTGATTATTGTACATAGACATCTTTTTGGCAATTAAATGAAGAAGTGGATTGAATTTCTTTAGAAAACTATAACCTATCTCCTTGAGTGGATTCAATGAGAAGTAAAGGGCCCACCTTCCTCACAGATTCCCCTCTATTTTGAATTCTAGATTTAGTCATTTTCATTGCAAATGGTTTAACTATTAGATATTTTTGAATATAATTGTTGTTAAAGTTTAGTTCCTTCTTAGTAAATGCGCATAGACTTGTCTCGTGAGAATTAGAAGTCAGTTGATGAACATGGCTGGAGAACTGTTTTTCCTTTTTCTGCATTAGGTTAAAATCTTGTTTTGGAGAATTAAAAGTGTGAAGTAGCTTTTTGCAATAAGTAGATTTCCCTTCTGCAATAGTATAGAATTTCTTCTTACAAAAGTAAATTAGAAAGTTAGATTAAGGTAGGCAATTCATGGCTTTTGTATATTCATTAGTTTAGATTGCAATTATGATTTTAAGTCTGTAGCACTCCAACTGTATCAGCACAATTGTGTTAGCGATAATGTTTATTTGTTTTGTTAAAAAAAAAAACTTCCCTACTACAATTAGATTAGAGATGCTTTCATAATCTAGCATAGACTGTGCAGAATTATCTTGAAATAACAGACTTCCCTGGGTTGACAATTTATATTGAACACTTTGATTTTCCATTCAATTAGACAATTAAAGTGACCAACATTTTGGCGTCATTGCCAGGGAAGATAATTGTAGATTTTGGTAAGCACACTAGTTTTTTTTTTAGGAATGAATAGTTTGCATGAATCACCAAATGCGAGAACAAACCCCCCAAAATACTAACATTGCAGGCACCAGAGGACGTGGAGGAAGAAATCCTAACATACTGGGAAGACAGACCATTGTTGATGAGATTATAGCCAGAGCAGATTCATCCTCAGGATCCATTTTTCGCCCTTCCAATCCTCCAGGAGGACGTGATCTGCAGTCAGTAGAAACACCCCCTCTCGAAACATCGTTCTCATCAAGGGCTGAAGTTGAAGCTGAAATCGAAGCTGAAGATTTGTCACCAACAAATCAGCAAGCAACACTGGAGAACATTGAGGATCAAGGCAGTATAGCCTGGAACCGAGAAAACCTAGAAGAAGTTGTTTATCATATCAACGGTCGGATAGTCACTAAGGAAGAGTGGGACAATGTTCATATTGAGTGGAGGGAGAGAGAACATATGGAGAATCAAGGGGATAATGAAGAAGAGCTCTACCAAGAGAATCCACAGAACAACGAGGATCAGGTAAACAATGAAAACACTATCTCTACCCTGTTTTTTCCTATTTCTAATGTTCCCACATGAGGGATGGCTCCTATGAAAAACATACCTCTCTCGGCTCTCCCAAATTTTCATGGATTATCTACTGAAGATCCGGATGAGTTTCTGTTTGAATTTGACATTTTGTGTAGAAGCTATGACTACACTACCACTACGCAGAAGCTTAAACTGTTTCCAGCCACATTAAAAGGAAATGCGTTAAGATGGTTCATGAGCCTTGGAGGGGAAAACATTTCAACATGGATACAAATGAGGCAGATTTTCTAGCACAAATACCAAGACTACTGTCGAACAAGGGAACGAAGAGAGGAACTGTTCAAAATGTCATAGAAGGAGGACGAGACCCTTGAAGACTTTGTGGAGCGACTCCAATACAATCTACAACGGTCTGGTCATCCATATGTGAGTAAGGACATTCTGAAAACCATTTTGCTAAAAGGAGTTAGAGAAGATTGTTTAGATATGTTGAATATGCTTGGCAAGGGAGATATATCTAAGGAATCCTATGAGGACATTGTAGATCTCTGTAAAAGATGTTCTCGAGGATCTACAAGGAATAAGCCAGCTACCAAGGATACTACTTTTTCAAGGGTACAGAAATCAACCAATGGAGGAGCAACAAGAGCAGAAATAGGTAATCTGTTAGAAAGTTTCAAAACAGAGATGATTAACTCTTTTGCCTCACAAATGGATACTTTGCAGGTCAAACAGAAACAAACAGAACTAGAGAAAGTATTATGCATTTTCTGTCTAAAATGCAAGAAGAAACATCCACCAAGGGAGTGTCCATTGAACAGTGTCCAGGTATGCCTTATTTGTGAATTAGAGCATGCCACTGACCAATGTCCTTCTCTACCAGGTGTAAAAGCATCAATGAAGGCAACCAATGAGGAAGCAGAGGTTGTCTATCTGATCACACAAAGGAGACAATGGCAGCCAAGAGGTCAAGGTGTGAATTCTCAATTCTCTCCTCCAACATTTAATTATTGGAACAATCAGCTACCATATGGCCAGTCGAATGCCCCCCCCTCCAAATCAAATGCCACCCTCTTATCAGGATCCCAATGCATGGTTACCTATGCCCCAACAATAGAATCACTATGGGCAATGGCACCCATATGGGAGAGGTCCTCAACAACAACTTAGTTATCAAAGCCAACACCAACCGAACTTCTTTCAACAACAATTCCAACCCCCATACCAGCAACAACAGCTGCAATTGCCTCCCAATAACTCACCAAACAATCCTCCCTTGCGACCTCAGATGCATGTGCAACCTAACCCAAACCCAAATAATAAGGTCGTTCAGAACATAGACATACATAATTTTCCAGCCTTATCTATTAGTCCTATGCCTTGTGATGAAATAAACTTAAGATCAGGGAGAATAGTTGAGCCAATAGTTGAAGATGCTCCATCTTCATAATTAGATAAGGAATCAGGGGAAAGACTATTTGTTGATATAGAAGAAATTGACCAACCCATTCTAGAATCAACAAACCCACCATCCCCTGAAAGACTGAAAATTACCAAGCCTATGGAATTACCATCTTTCAATCTCCTTGGAGAATTGCAAAATCTACATGTTAATATTCCACTACTGCAAGCAATAAGGGATGTCCCTATTTATGCCAAGACTGTGAGGGACCTCTGTATCAGAAAACCTGGACGAAAACCTAAATATCCCCTCACAATGCATGTAGTGGGGGATTTGTCTGAGCGAATGTTAGGAAAAACTCCACCTATTAAATATGGCGACCCAAGAAACCCAACAGTCACAGTTAAAATTGGGCAGACATCTATTACACGTGTACTAGTTGATTTAGGGGCAGCAATTAACATTATGCCAATAGAAACTACGTAGTTGTTGCGACTCGGAATAGAAATCCGACCTACTCCTATTGTTCTAGAATTAGTTGATCGCTCTACCATCAGACCAGAAGGAGTCATCGATGATTTAGTTATTTCAGTAGATTCATGGGAATATCCTGTTGATTTTTTTGTTTTGCAACCCAAATCCAGTCTGGGAGGCCATCCTCTAATTCTGGGACGACCATGGTTAGCCACAGTTGATGCCTTCATAGGTTGTCGATCTAGTTCTATGACCATCTTGGATGGTTATGACACAAAAAAACTTACCCTATATCCTCATGCTACACCCAGTGCAGAACTTGAAAACTCTCTATGGATGGACGTTGAGGTTGAAAGTGCTCTGCCTGTGCTAACTATAGGAAAGGCCCTGAGTTTCAAGGATGAGATGGAGGATGAATTAATCAACTGTTTTATTTGTGACCCCTATGTTGTTACACAGCACACGCACCACCAATTGATCAGAGTCTTTGACCCTATGGCCCAGGAAGGAATGAACTCAGAAATGTTCTCAGAAATTGCTGACAATCAGAGTGATTCAGTTGTAACAACAGTCACTGTAACAGCAAACGTTGTAATAGCAAATGATGAAACAGCAACAGCTGAATTATTTCCTAGAGTCGGTTATAAGAGCTTCACTATAGAAATCGAACCTGGAAAAACCTTGAACATCAATCCCGATCTCTCCAGTGCTGAAACTCGCCGACTGATGAATTTACTGACTGAACATAAAGAAGCATTTGCATGGGATTACATGGATATGAAAGGCATTCCCTCTGAACTATGCACCCACTATATATACATCAAAGAAGAATGTTGACCCATTTGCCAACCGCAGAGGAGGATGAACCCAAACCTTAAAGAAATTGTTAAGGAAGAACTTCAGAAACTTCTCAACGTCGAATTCATCTATCTTATATCAAACAACGAATGGGTATCACCGTTGGTTATTGTACCTAAAAAGAATGGTAAGTGGAGAGTGTGTGTGGACTATAGAGCCCTAAATAAGGCAACGCAGAAGGATCATTTCCCTCTGCCATTTATTGATCAGGTTTTAGATAACTTAGCTGGAAAAAAATATTTTTCTTTCCTAGATGGATTTAGTGGCTATAACCAGATACAAATTGCCCCACAGGACCAATTTAAAACAACCTTTACCAGCCCTTGGGGTACATTTTCCTACAAGGTTCTCCCATTTGGCTTGTGTAATGCACCAGCCACTTTCCAGAGAGTTGTGATTGGTATTTTCTCTGATATGGTGAATGACTGTATGGAAATATTCATGGATGACTTTACACCTTATGGGTCTAATTTCGAAGACGCTTTGTCTAATCTGGAAAAAGAGCTCAAAAGATGTAGACAGTCTCATCTTTCTTTAAGTACAGAAAAGTGCCATATGATGATGCGCGAAGGGGTAGTGTTGGGACATTTCATCTCTTATGCAGGGATTCAGGTAGATCCAGACAAAATCCAGGTAATTTTGGACATTCCAACTCCATCAACTCATAAAGAGGTAAGAATTTTTTTAGGGCACGCTGGGTATTACAGAAGATTCATTAAAATTTCTCTAAACTTGCCTCTCCATTGTTTTTCTTACTAACAAAAGATGTTAACTTTCGTTGGACTGACGACTGTGAATTGTCCTTTGTAGATCTTAAACAAAGATTGTCTACAACTCCCATCTTGAGAGGGCCCAATTGGGCTCTGCCTTTTCACATTTCTTCAGATGCCTCAAACACTGCAATTGGTGCAGTACTAGGGCAACAGGAGGACAAAGAACCCTACACTATCTACTATATCAGCAAGAACATGGCTCCTGCTGAGTTAAATTACACAGTTACTGAAAGAGAATTCTTGGCAGTAGTATATGCAATCAATAAATTCAGGCATTATGTAACTGGTTACCCAACTTTTATTCATACTGATCATACAGCCATTAAATATCTAATGAATAAACCTATTACTAATGCTCGGGTGACAAGATGGTTGTTACTACTGCAAGAATTTGACATCACTATAGTGGATAGACCAGGAAAAGAAAATGTGGTTGTTGATTTTCTCTCGATATTACATATAAATGATGATAATTCACCTGAAGATGATTCCTTTCATGATGAACATTTGTTTGCAGTATCTGCTCACTCACCTTGGTATGCAGACATTGCTAATTATTTGGTTGCAGGGAAGGTACCTCCACATATATCTCCTCGAGAAAGAAGGAAAATTATTCAAAAGAGTGCTAGGTACAGTTGGATAGGAGGATACCTCTTTTACACAGGCCTGGACTAAGAAATCAGGAGATGTGTGAGGGATGATGAGGTTTATGATCTTCTGAAAGCTTGCCATGATGGCCCTTCTGGGGGTCATTTTGCTAATAAAAGGATTGGGCATAAAATTTTAAGGATGGGCTATTATTGGCCTAGCATATTTCAAGATGCCAAGAAGTATGTCCAAACTTGTGACAGTTGCCAACGCATGGGTCGGGCAACTCCCAGAGATGAGATGCCACTCCAGTCTCAGGTAGTGTTAGAGCCTTTTGAGAGATGGGCCATGGATTTTGTAGGACCCATTCACCCACCTTCCAATAAGAAAGTCTATATATTGGTCTATACAAATTACATGACCAAGTGGGTGGAGGCAAAAGCACTTATCAGAGCGTCAGAAGAGGTTGTCTTAGCATTCTTTTTTGAAGATATATTTGTTAGGTTTGGCGTTCCCAGAGAATTGGTCACTGATGGAGGACTCCCTTTCACATCACATAAATTTGAAGTTTTACTCAGTAAATATCATGTTTTACATAGAATAGCTTCTCCATATCATCCACAAGGCAATGGCCAAGTGGAAATCACCAACAAAGTTATCGAAGCAATTCTTACTAAAATAGTGAGAGAAAATCGTAGGGATTGGTCTGACAGACTGCATGAAGCTCTATGGGCTTACCAAACTACTTGGAGGAGCACAACTGGTTTTTCTCCTTACGAGTTGGTATATGGAAAAAGCCCTATTTTTCCCATTGAATTCGAAATCAAAACCTTAAGAATTGCATCAGCAGTCAACCTCGACTTGACTATGGCACAGAAAGCCAGACTGTAGCAGCTCAACGAGCTTGATGAAAAGCATTTGGACGCCATCCATCAAACCACAATGATTCAGCAACAAAGAACAAAATGGCATGACCAAGTCATTAAGAAGAAATTATTCCAAAAAGGAGATTGGGCTCTGTTGTATGATTCACTCTTTAAGGAATTTCAAGGTAAGCTGCATACACGATGGCTAGGGCCTTATGAGGTAGACATTGTCTTTCCCAATGGGACAGTCTGGTTGATTACTATTGATGGATCCAATACACACTTACATGCAAATGGTCATCGCTTGCGTCTGTATCAACGTCCACTGTCCAAGACAGAATTCAAAACTAGTTGTACAGCTGATACAGATTATCAAATCTTAAATGGAAAGGAGCTTGCTCCTACCCCTTCTGAACTTTAGGACTTTGTTTGCTCAGACTTTGTATATAAATAATCTCAGCAAAATTTGCATTTCTCTGTTTTTAATTAAAAATTTTCTATTTCTTTACTATGCCAATAAAGCTTTGAAAGGTATGAGGCAATTATGTGTGTGTAGGTAGATTGATGAACAGAAGGAAACGATGAGTTCATGGAAGTTGAAAAACTTCCTAGAAACGAAGTAATGTAGCGTTTGGTCGATTTCAATGCTGTTACCCCTTCTCCCGATAAATTGGTCGATTTCAATGTTGTTACACCTTCTCCTGATAAATTGGTCGATTTCAATGTTGTTACACCTTCTTCCGATAAACTGACCGATTTCAATACTGTTACACCTTCTCCTGATAAGTTGGTCGATTTCATTGTTGTTACGCCTACCTTCGACATTTTTGAAAAAGAACTTGTTGATAAACTAATTACTGTTGTTCTTTCTTGCCACTTCACTCTTTCTTTTTGTCGATGCTATAGCTCCAGCCCTCCAATCTTTCGTGCAACAACACCACTGATTAGACAATACTGATGCTTTCTATCTGAAAGTGTTGCTTCATTATGATGTGACTTCACATTCTGCGATATCCAGTTGGCTCACTACAGTAAGGACTATGTCTCTGCACAAGCTGTCATTTCTCTCACGATCCTTCATCGTGTCAACTATTATGCGCCACTCAGATGGCGGTTGGATTGTGCGGTTACTCCGACAGGTCGTTATGTGCGGTAAGATTTGAGGTACGTGATTAATCCTACGTGTTAAAGTAATGAAGATATAAAAGCACGATTTCCTATTTACTAACCGGTTACACCTGGAGCCAATCCTCTTAGTTGGGGGGGGGGGGACATAAATTTAGCCGTTCATTCCGAATTTTATACACACCTCCACCACCTTTCCACCCACACTTCTTTTAACTGAGACACTGTATTCTTTCTGCAAACCACGTTCGAGCTTATTGCGTCTCTGATTTAGGTGATAGTTTATCCTCCTATGTGCCTGTTAGACTCTCAAAAAACATCATGGGAGGATCAGCTGTGAGATATGAACCCGCAACTCTAGACAGTTTGTTGCTACACCCAGAGGCCTACCAAATATTTCTTCAGGCCGGCTGGATATCGTATTTTAAGAAGTTGAAAGAGTTTACTGAGGATGAGGTATTGGAGTTTAGTCAAAATCTTACTGAAGGGTATTCAATGGTGAATGGGGTAAGGATTCCAGTAACAGAAGCAAGCATTGTTGTTGTAATAGGGTTGCCAAGAACAGGAGACCGATGGTTTAACAGAAAAACACATCTTTCGGATGCACAGAAGGGGTTCCTCGTCAACAATGAGCAAGTTCAGACCAAGGGCAGAGGTGTAGACATCAATTCCTTACCAGAGCCATGGGGGAAAGTCGCAGAATTTCTAAAAAGGTACATTACCTGTGAAGGTCGATACCAAGTTGTTTATTTTTTTGATTTCATCTTCTTATCACATCTGTGACATCAGAAATTGATAAACATTCCTTATTTTCTCCTACATTCATTGCATAACATGGCTTGTTTTGTAAAAAAATCCAAGAGCCCCAAGAACTGCGTTTCTAATCACAGACTCATTGGCCTATTAATTCGCAGAGGTATGGGCATTTCCAATAACTCATTACCTACTACAGCAGACGAGCCACAGTCTGTAAATCCAGAAAGAATTGTACCAGTCCTTGACAATGCAACCCATGGACCTCTTCCAGAGCCTCTACCCTCGACCCCAACATCAGTCCAAACCCCTATTTTCATTGTTCGTAAGACGACTCAGAAAAGAAACCGTATAACCCAAAGCCATCCTGGCACCAGACCGACAAACCTCGAAGACTTTGCATTACAACAGCCTGTAGCTGTGGACAAACAAACAGATGAAGAGTCAACCGCTCGACCACAATCGCAGCACTTGGCTGCTCCACCGATTATTGAAATCCTACCCCTTGCCTTTGACAAGAAAACCCCTACTCTTACCTTTGTATTACCTAAGAAGCGAACAAGGATAACATGGTCCACTATAACATCAAGACCGCTTACCCCCTCTATTGTGGCACCAACAATCACACAGAACACTCCTATTGTTGTTGCAGCCAATCAAGCACCTACTATCATTACCTGTGCAACTTCGCAGAAAAGGAAATGTCCCTTCAAAGGAAAACCTCGGAGAGCCCTTGACCAAATTGGATCAACAACAAATCAAAGCCCTCTGGCTGCTGCGACAGAGAATTCTACAGCGGTGCGAATACTAGGTTTTACTTTATGCCCAGAACTACAGGAAACTATCTTCTCCTTTCAAAATGAATGTACCCAATTCGCAGCAGAATCATCGGTGTTGCCTGATGATTCTGCACATCCTATGTCCGTTGACAATATCCAGATCATCGCAGACCCCAGTATACCAGAATATCCTCCTTGTGTGCTTGAGGAAGAACACCATGTTCCTCCTCCAACAACGAAGAAGAAAACCACTACTTTTGTTTCTACTTTACCCAGGAGAAAAACCAGGTCCACCAGGTCTGTCGAAGCTGCAATTGGAAGGCAAGATATGGAGCAGGTCATTCCTATTCTTCGTCCACTACCCCCTATGGTTGATGCAGGGACAGTTTCACAAGAATCAACTGTCCACGTCGAGACTGATCCACAAGAACCAGTCCTGACAGATACAGCTGTTACACAAGAACCAACTGCTCCACAGAAGATTGTCCCACCAGAGCCAGTAATATTAGAACCAACTGTCCATGTCGAGACTGCTTGACAAGAACCAGTCCCGACAGCCACAACTGTTACACAAGAACCAGCTCCACAGCATGTTGAGGATGTGCCACTTGCCCAAATAGAGCAAAAGATCAAGAATACAGAAAATTCCAGGATCGATGCACTAATAACAGAAAATAATAACCTCAAACCAGAGTTAAAGACCCTGAAACAAGAAGTGGCAGCTGCTCGACAAAAGAATCCAGAAGGTATAACCTTGGACATCCTAGCACTAACAAAAGTTGTTATGGGCAAAGACAAAGAACTCATGTGTTTTGAGTGTGGAAACATTTACTATGAGGCAGGATATGAGGTAGTCAAAGTTCCAGTCGCTATAGGACCAGCATATGTATCAATCAAAACTGAACATGGACTTCATGCTACACAAAAATCAGTAAAACAGAGGAGATCTCAACGTCATAAATCAACTCCTGGTATACCAGAAGCTTGTAAACAAGAACCTTTGTTTCCTTCACAAGTTGTTACTCAAGCAACTCAAACTGATCATGTTCTCAAGAATAAAGAAACACAAACAGATTGTTGACACAACAGATTCTCTTTTTGACACAGCATTCTTCATTACTGGCACTTAGAAATTTCTCTTAACAATTTTGCACTGGAGGAGATATTGATCTACTTCAGCTACACAGTAAGGTTTGAATGTGTTTTGCATGAGGACATGCAATCTCTTCAGTTGGGGGGTATGTTAGGACCCTGAAATGTCCCTTTTTCAGTACACCTTTTGATCATTCAACCTTCTCATTCCTAAGCTAAATGACTATTATAATGAGCACCAAGACCCTTTTTCCCAAGGTATGAACTATTCATCTTGCTTTTATATTTTCATTTACTTAGCATGTTTGATTGATAATGTTCACATATTTTACCCATGAAATGATTTAACTAATGATCAAAATGTTAGAACAACCCACTTCGAGAAACTCGCTATTGTTACAGCTATGCGCTAATCCTGGAAGTTGTTACATGACTTCTGCAACGGATGCCCATCAATCCTGGAAGTTGTTACACAACTGCTACGACAGAATCCTGTTAATCTCAGAAGTTGTTACAACAGATCCTGGAAGTTGTTACACAACTGCTACGATATAAGCCTGTTAATCTCGGAAGCTGTTACAACAGACGCCACCAGTCCTGTTGTGATACGACTTCTGCAACACCTGTTGATTAGAATGTTGGCTCACGATGTTGATGAAGGAGAATTTAAAATTTTGTATTAATGATATCTAACGAACAGCCTGAGAATCGGGGATTCTCAAGACTGTTATGTTTTTGAATGAACGACTCTGACTTTAAATAGGAGAGCTTTTGTAATGTAAAGGGTTGTTAGTTTTTTTCCTTGAACTGAAGAAAGTAGCGATTATTGTACACAGACATCTTTTTGGAAATTAAATGAAGAAGTTGATTGAATTTCTTTAGCAGACTGTAACCTATCTCCTTGAGTGGATTCAGTGAGAAGGAAAGGGCCCACCTTCCTCACCGATTCCCCTCTATTTTGAATTCTAGATTTAGTCGTTTTCATTGCAAATGGTTTAACTGTTAGATATTTCTAAATATAACTGTTGTTACAGTTTAGTTCCTTCTTGGTAAATGCGCATAGACTTGTCTCATGAGAATTAGAAGTCAGTTGTTGAACATGGTTGGAGACTACTTTTCCTTTTTCTGCATTAGGTTAAAATCTTGTTTTGGAGAATTAAAAGTGTGAAGTAGCTTTTTGCAATAAGTAGATTTCCCTTTCGCAATAGTATAGAATTTCTTCCTGCAAAAGTAAATTAGAAAGTTATATTAAGGTAGGCAATTCATGGCTTTTGTATATTCATCAGTTTAGATTGCAAATATGATTTTAAGTCTGTAGCACTCCAGTTGTATCAGCACAATTATGTTAGCAATAATGTTTGTTTGTTTTGTTAAAAATAAGAACTTCCCTACTACAATTAGATTAGAGATGCTTTCATAATCTAGCATAGACTGTGCAGAATTATCTTGAAATAACAGACTTCCCTGGGTTGACAATTTATATTGAACACTTTGATTTTCCATTCAATTAGACAATTAAAGTGACCAACAACTATATTTATGGAAATAAAATACCTTCTCAAGCATCATACGACAAACTATACGCCATTGTATGGATTACAATACATATGTATTGTATGGATTACAATACATCGTGTTAAAGGTTATGATACACGGTATGTAAAACTATGTTTTCATTCAACGATATTCCTCTAATCTCACATAAGCAATACGTCCTGGTATGGGTTATAATACATAGTATATAAAACTTTATTTTTATTCGATGATATGCCTCTTGTTCATACAAAAGCAATATGTCATGCCATGGCTTATAATACATAGTTTATATTACAGTGTTAAATGCAATCAATCCCAAGATTTGACCAATCATTTTATAACTACAAGAATCCGAAGGATTCGATTAATAGTTTGCATCTGTAACTTCAAAATAGCAAGGCACTTCATTAATTCATAAACCAAAGGAATGGATAACAAATGCACACAAGAATCCAGAGGATTTAGTTGATATAATACAACTACATTTTGAAATTACAATGGATTTGTATTAAATTCACAATCCAAAAGAATGGAGAAACAAAGGTGTACATTATAAATATATATGAGGGCGGAATTGCATTTGTATTCAATGGTAATTATGTAGAGTTCAAACCAATTTTGAAAGCTATATATGTTCAAAATTATATTAACATTGAAATGAAAAGAATGTCTTTAAGGAATTGTAAATGTAAATGAGACAAATTAAAATATATTTACATACCTCTTTGTTATCGAAACTCTTGTTGAGAAATTTTGAATTTGAATCTTGCACTCCTCTTTGCGTCAACTTGTCATATTATTTCTCCTCGCGTCAACTTGTTGTAGTATTTCTCCCTGCATCAACTTGTTGATTAGAGAGAGTCCATTGGTTGACCACCCTACCAACTCCAATGGGTACTTTTCTTCCCCAAGGACCCCTGAGATATAATGGGGTTGTATAGAATGTATCGTTCAATCAAATGAAAGAAGAGTGAAGCTAGTAATATCAAGAAGAAATCCCCACTTCACAACACTCTTCAATAGACCAAACTCTTCAACAATCACCAATAGAAAGTTAAGTATTACGACAATTATTTGGTATTACAATGCAAAAAGTGTTTTTCCTCTAGCTCAAGTCTTCTTTTATAGGTTTTGTGTCTCAAACCACTTGTCCATATCATGAAAAAATATAGTTTACTAAAAATTACAAATTACCTATTATTCACCCACCCATGTGTCACTCACATGTACAAGTGTACAAGTAATTATTTATTTAAAAATATAAAATAATGATTTATCCTCACCCAAATAAGACATTTCTTATTTTATTCTTAGATGTCCTCTTGATCTCTTCTTCATTTCCTATTTGAGTGGTGCACTTTTCATATTTGAGTGGGTGCACTTGTAGTTACTACTTTAGTTATTTATTGACTCTCTTTAACATCTCCCAACCAATTTTTATTTTCCCACGCTTCTATTTGTATTTGAATCCGTTGTTTTTCTTTCTTCTCCTTTATTTATAGGCATTAGTTTTTAGTTAATTAAAATTACTTTATTTTAATTTCATGCACATTCTAAAATGAATTTTTTTTCTAATGTATTTTTTTTTAACTAAAACGGATAATTTTTATTGAAGATCAACCATCATTACAAGTGAGCAGCTTCCCGCTTAATCTGAATACATCATTTCATTCTTACATAGATATGAGAAGTGGGATATCCGTAGCTACGGGATAGGGATCCATAAGGGGGTTTCATCATTTTTCCTGAGCACTTTTGAAGGCATTTGACAACCCATATTCGCCTTTGCATCCGCTTCCTTGTTTGATCCACGGAGGATGTGGAAAAAGCGAGGGGAAGAGAAGTCTTGCAGCACTTGACGAAGTCTTTGTAAGGCCTTGTTGATTATTGGATTTTTGAATAGTTCATTCGTGTTTAAAGACTTAATCAGGATTTCAGAATCTCCAAATATTTGTATTTCTTTAATGTCGTTTTCTCGCGCTATCTGACAAGCTTTTAGTAGCTCGAGAATTTTAGCCTGATTATTTGTTCTATGGACAAGACCCCAACTAAAGTTGTCTTTTCGAGTTCCATCCGAGGAGTAAATCACTCGACCTGCTCTTTCTTTCCCTAGATTTCCCTTGGAGGCTCCATTGAAAAAGATTGAGGCTATGCTTTGCCTCCTCCACCAATCTTGAAAAACTACATCTTTGTCTTGCAAATGCCAACTTAAAGTTTCTGAAGGGTAGGCAGTGGTTTGAGTTCTATCTCGGAAGGTGAAGGTTTCGGTCCATTTTTTTTCTTCAGGGAGAAGAGTAATTTCTTTCGTGGCGAAGTGATTTGTCATTGTTTCGAGGAGAAGAGATTTTGCTTTCGCTAACACCATTGAGGGGGAAGACAGCATGTTGTTGAAGATCTGATTGTTTAAGCCAGCCATAGTTTCCAGCAAATATATTTGGGGATGGCTTGCCAAATTCTTCTCCAAGTTGGACTGCTTTGAATGTCATGAGGGTATCACGCCTTCCATGAGGAAAATAATTCAACCACTGAGATCTGTCTCAGGGTTGTGGCATTAAGCCCTTGAAGGGCGATTTTCTATACTTCTTGCTCGAAAGGATGGTCTACAAATAAATGGTCCATCATTTCAAGTGCTTGGCAACACATGGGGCATCTATGAGGTCCTATGAAGCCTCTTTTCGTCATATTTTTGCATGTTAATATTTTCTTGTGCATTAAAACCCAACTAAAGAAGTTCACTTTGGGGAGGTCGAGGGGGTCCCAAAGCTGCTTCTAGAGGGTCATTGTCTCTTTCAAAGCTTGTGGGGGATATAGAGTGTTGTACCCTTGAGCTACAGTGTAGAAGTTGGATTTTTCCATCCTCATTTATCCCTTGAGAGGAGATGTATAGGTGCACAGTCCGTCAACGCTGCCAGGAGAAGGGATTTTTGCAAATGCAATTGATTTGGGACATCCGGTAGATCCCATCTTTTCCATCTTCATGAATCATCCCATGCAGAGATGTTTGCGATTTTAATGATGCCACGTTGAGATATCCACGCTCGGATTTCTTTGAGGTCGTCTGACTCGGAGAGGGGGGCGTTGCCCATAATGTTGTCTTGCCACAACTTTGTTTTTTTCCGTTGCCTAGGATTCGAAATAAATGCTTTTGGAAGGGTTCTAGACCACGCCTGCAAAGATTCCAAATCGAGGTTCCTTTGGGGATGTTCATTGTCTGGAGGTTTTTCATAGAGGTGCCATTGAGATATATTTTTTTTAAGAGGTTGCTTACTGGAAGTCTGTGGTTTGCATATAGATTCCAGATGATTTTGCCTCCCAGTGCTAAGTTTGCAAGCTCAGGTTCTCTTACCTGTAGGCCACCTTCGGCATAGGGGCGTTTGACAGTTTCCCAATTGACCAAGTGGTATTTCTTTTGGTTGCCTTTACCTCCACTCCAGAGGAAGTCTCTAATCATCTTTGTGATCTGGATCGTGATCGTCTTCGGTGCCAGGAGAAAGGAGGCCTGATAGATTAGCAGGGAGGACAGGATTGATTTTATGAGGGTGAGTTTCCCAGCATTGGTGAGCCACTGTCCTCCCCAAGCTGAAATTTTAGCTTTGACTTTTCTTATAATTTCTTCCCACATAGCAGATTTATTGGGCCCTAGGGTTAAGGGGAGTCCTAGATACTTTATTTTTTCCCAAGTAGCATAGCCCAAAAACCCCAGGTGAAGGGATATTCTTTGAATTGTTTGTTGTTTTGTATTCCACCCATACACTGCACTTTTCCTTTCGTTGATGAGCGCATCGGAGATGCTGCAGAAGCTTTGGAGAATATCGTTGATTTTTTTTGCAATTTTTATTGAGGCTCCACCCAGCATGAGGGAGTCATTTGCAAAGAGGGCATGATTGATTGGGTTAATGCCCTTTGTCTGCCTAATGCATGGGATTGAGCCAGTCCTCTTTTCAGTAGTCAACTTCCTGCTTAGAGTATCAGTCATCAAGATATATAGGAAGGGGGAAAGAGGGTAGCCTTGCCTTAAACCCCTCGAGGCCTGAAAATAGTTTGTCCGTCTGCCATTTACTAGAGGGGCTATCCATGGCTTTTTAGTGCATGTTTTTATCAAGTTAACAAAGTCGGATCAAAACCCAAAAGAAAGGAGAACTTTGTAAAGGAATGAGAGATTTACCCCGTCGAAAGCATTTGCCATGTCGAGCTTTATCAGCATCCCTTGCTCCTTTCGTTGGTGACTGGAGTGTATGGATTCTCGGACCTGTATTACATTGTCGAGAATACGTCTCCCTTTGACAAATCCACTTTGTATGGGGGAAATGAGATTCTCTAGCAGGGGCTTGATTCTATTTGCCAAAAGCTTGGACATAATTTTATAAGAAGCGTTGCAAAGCGAGATAGGCCTGAATATTTCAAAGGAGCATAGATTAACTTCTTTGGGGATTAAAGCAAGGAAGGTGGAGTTAGTGCTACCTCCTACTTTAGCTCTTTGGTGAAATTATTTAACCATCCTCAGTAGATACGTCTTTATTATGTCCCAGCAAGCTCTATAAAACTGTATTGTGAATCCGTCAGGTCCTGGGGCTTTGTAAGGCTCCATGGACCAGATGACATTGTAGATTTATTCTTCAGAAAATGGTTTCATGAGGGTTGAATTGTCATTCATGTTTACTAGAGACGGAATGTGTGAGAGGAAATCTATGATAACCTCATCACTACCAGAGCCTTCTTCCTTGTAAAGTCTCTTGAAGTGAGTTTTTGTTGCGACCTTGAGCTGATCAAACCCTTTGTGGATCAATCCATGTGATGAGAATTTCAGAGATGTAGTTTCGAGAGAGATGAGTTTTCTACTGCCGATGGAAGAAAGTAGTGTTTCGATATCTAGCTTTTAGCCACAAGCTTTGGGACTTAAGCCTCTAATACTCTTATTCAAGGTGAAAAGCACGAAAAGATTTTCTTTGGAAAGCTTGTTTTTTCTCTAAATCTAAATTGAACATGTCTTTAATCTCCAATTCGGCTTGCAGATCTGATAATTGTTGAACAACCTCATGTCTGTGAATAAGTGGAGTATTCATGGGCTTTTTAACCCAGTCTTTCAATGCATGTTTTGTTGCTTTTAATTTTTGCTCCCACACAAAGCTTGGAGACCTGGCAATAGAAGAGGACCATGCTGAGTGTACAGTTTCGAGAAATCCCTTCTTTTTTATCCAAAGAGGGTTGAATCAGAAAGGAATTCGACCCATATTTTCTTCTTCTTCTAGAATCAAGAGGATGGGTTTGTGATTGGAAGTCAGTTTTGGAAGGATCTTGGAAGAGATTATCCTCCTTTCGTGTAGAAGCGTGCTCTGGATTAAGAATCAGTCCAAGTGAGCTGAGATGTGATCAGTCCCAACTCTATTATTTGTCCAGGTATAGAGCCCTTTCGATGACTTGAAGTCACGGAGGTCCCACTGATGGACTAGCTCCTCTACGAAGGAGAGTATTTGGTCCCTGTTGTTGTCGCCTCCTCTCTTTTCTTTCGGTTTGAATACAAGATTCAAATCTTCGGCTAGAATGATGTTCAAAGGAGAGAAAATCTCTAAAAAATCTGCTAGCGTTTGCCAACAATCTTTCTTCTCAGAGTACTTAACAGGAACATAAATATTGAAGAGTGAGAGAGAAATCTTACTTGGGAGATGTCGGAGTTCAGTGAATATCCAATGTTGAGTCTCGAAGGAGCTTTCTAAATGGAATTTGTCTTTCGCCCACAAGGTTGCAAGGCCACCTGAAGAGCCCCTTGCGTTGATGGCTTTCCCTGCATTTTTCTTCCATTTCTGATTGTTGATTTCTAGAAGGGTGTCCCCTTCAATTTTTGTCTCTTGGAGCAAGAGGATCTCAAGAGGGTCAATCTTCAGAAGGTCTTTAACTGCTTCAGTCTTCGAGGGATTCCCCAAGCCTCTGTAATTCCAAGAGACTGTACGCATTATTTATTGGAGTGGGGAGGACCTCCATTGGGGGGCCTTGTTCTAGTATTCCTTCCCATGGACATTTCAATGGTCGGTTGGCTTCCTTGCATTTTTTGCATATCGGCTCCGCCAAGGAAGCGATCTCCACGTCAGCCAAAAATGTTGACTATTGTACAGCATTAAGCCCTTCAAAGACGAGGTATTGTGTGATGTTGCTCCTCTTGAAGTTTGTGATGTTCTTTTGGGCCAACCTTATTTATGGAAATGCCATGATGTATATGAGTCTAGGCCTTGTAGTGTTATTATTACTTTGAACAAGAAATTGTATAGGATACCCGAGGCAGTCCCACCTAGTGCTATTTCCTTGATCTCTGCTAAGCAATGCAGGAAGGTCATCTCTCAGACGGGGAAGTTTGTCTTCTTCGTGATTCGCTCTCAGAATAAGTGAAAGATCACAGCCACATCTAGGGTCTCTACAGTCGACCTCTCCACATAGCAGAAGCAAGTAGATAAGATCATGGAAGAATACTCGGATATCTTCTCCTCACCTATAGGGGTACCTCTGCACTGCTAGGTCAAGCACCCCATCGATCTGACCCCCGACGCACCATTGCCCAATGGGCCAGTCTATCATTGCTCTTTGTTAGAGAATGAGGAGATCAAGCGACAGATCCAAGAACTGCTCCACAAGGGGAACATCCATCCCAGCTCATCACCTTGTGGGAGCCCAATCGTGCTGGTACAGAAGAAAGATGGAACTTGGCGACTCTGTATTGATTACTGACCTCTGAATAAAATCACAGTCAGAAATCGATACCCGATTCCCCGAATCGACGACCTCCTTGATCAACTTATGGGGGCCAAATACTTTAGTAAGATTGATCTGAAGTCTGGCTACCACTAGGTCCCGATAGAATAGACATATGTATGGAAGACCACCTTCAAGTCAAAGGAAGGCCTTTCTGAATGGTTGGTCATGCCCTTTGGTTTGACAAATGCTCCAGCCACTTTCATGAGGATGGTGGATGATATCCTGCGACCATTCACCAATACTTTTGTAGTGGTGTATCAGGATGACATTCTAATTTACAGCAAGACTTGGGCCAAGCACTTGCAGCATATTCAACAGGTTATGCACACCCTGTGGCAGCACAACCTATACGCCAACTTGGAAAAATTCTCCTTCGGCATGGACAAGGTTCATTACCTCGGCTACATTATTGATCAACATGGCGTACATGTGGATCCAGCCAAGATCCACATGTTTTTGGATGTCTAATGTTTTTTGGCATTCTTGTTTATTGTAAAAAGGCCTTCAAAGCCTCATTGTAATGATCTTCTTGCGAATGAGCACAGTCATCACATCTCTTCTCATAAATAAGCCACCACCATTCCAACAAGCTTGTTTCCGCTGCATTTTACAGTTTCCAGCTTATTTCTTTATTGAATAGAAAACCAGTTTTATTGTATCTTTGTTATTTTGTGTTAAGCACCTGTTAATAATCTGTATTCATTTTGTTCTGCTCATAAAATCTGGATTTGTGGTATCATAGCGGTCTGCTCCTTGTCGTCTTAATGCATGTCCCCAACGAGGTCGGAGTACAAAGACTTGGGTCTCGAGCTTGTTTCTCTTGAGGACAAAAACTCTCACATGCCTAAGCGACGTCTCATGGCAGGAGAAAAGAAAGATGATGGGACATGAGATCCTTTCAAACTGTTGATTGAGGAATCTCTCACGCAATAGAGGAACGAGATGATGGATAGTTTCGCGCAAATCCTTCTGCGGCTACCAACAAGCGACGCATCTTCTTCGAACGGAGGTGCTACCCCCTTCAAGGTACAAATAAACTTCGATATTCCTATATTTGAAGGTCAGATAGACGCAGATGTTGTAGACAAGTGGTTGAATCTACTAGAAGGCTATTTTTTTGTCCATAACTTTTTGAATAGAGAAAATATTACTTTTGCACTCCTCAGAGCCATTCCCCATGTCAAATATTGGTGGGAAACGTTCTGTGAGCAAAAGGAAATAGAGGAACCCTCATTATTTTCAGTCACGACCACCTAGGAATCCTTCAGGGATGTTATTAAGGAACAATACTACCCTGTTGAAAGCTATGACGACCTGTATACCAAATGGACCACACTGTGGCAAGAAAGAGACCAAGTAGTGCCAGATTTCACAAATATCTTCCATACCTTGCGCACCAAGCTGGGTATCAAATATTCAGAGCGACATCTGGTGCTCAAGTATCGCGACGCTCTACATAGATACATCCAGACCGAAATGGAATTTCTGGACATCTCATCCTTGGGCGCGGCCTACAAATATGTCGTCAAAATCGAGCAGAAGCTCAAACAAAAGACACGGATATTTGGGCCTGGGAACCCCTCACAACAAAAGCCAGGAAAGGGCAGCCCCAACCCATAGAACAAAGGACAGAGAAAAGATGGACAGTATCAAGACAACCAGTCCAAGCTGCAAGCAAAGAAGAACATCGTAAAGACAAAGAAAGACACCGCGAAGTGGTGCGACTTCCATAAGAGCCCTTGGCATAACATTGTTGACTGTCACTCAAAGCAGTCATTGGTGGCCGAAGTGAAAGCCTCTGAATCAGATGCGGATTTTGACTCTGAGCCAGAACTAGAAAGGGGAAGACAGATCATTGACGCGGAACCTAGTGCCACTGTTTCTACCACCAAGCTCCAGCCTGGTGAACTAGACGAGCCAGAAAAAGGAGAGCACCTCTTCCATTCACAGATGTGGGTAAAAAGCACCCCGCTACACTTCATCGTTGATAGTGGTAGCCAGAAGAACCTCATCTCAGCAGAGGTCATCAAGCGAATGGCCCTGCCAACAATGTCGCACCCACAACCCTACACCATTGGATGGCTCCGCCAAGGAAGAGATCTCTGCATCAGCCAATAGTGTCGACTGTTATACGACATCAAGCCCTTCAAAGACAAGGTATTGTGTGATGTCGCTCCTCTCGAAGTTTGTGATGTTCTTTTGGGCCAACCTTATTTATGAAAACGTCATGTTGTATATTAGTCTAGGCCTCGTAGTGTTATTATTACTTTGAACAGGAAATTGTACAGGATACCCGAGGCAGTCCCACCTAGTGTTATTTCCTTGATCTTTGCTAAGCAATGAAGGAAGGTCATCTCTCAGACGAGGAAGTTTGTCTTCTTCGTGATTCGCTCTCAGAATAAGCGAAAGATCACAGCCACATCTAGGGTCTCTATAGCCGACCTCTCCACACAGCAGAAACAAGTAGATAAGGTCGTGGAAGAATACTCGGATATCTTCTCCTCACCTACAGGGGTACCTCTGCACTGCCAGGTCAAGCACCCCATCGATCTGACCCCCGGTGCACCATTGCCCAATGGCCTAGTCTATTGTCGCTCTTTGTTAGAGAATGAGGAGATCAAGCGACATATCCAAGAATTGCTCCACAAGGGGCACATCCGTCCCAACTCATCACCTTGTGGGAGCCCAATCGTGCTCGTACAGAAGAAAGATGGAACCTAGCGACTCTGTATTCATTACCGGACTCTGAATAAAATTACAATCAAAAATCGGTACCCGATTCCCCGAATCGACGACCTCCTTGATCAACTTACGGAGGCCAAATACTTCAGTAAGATTGATCTGAAGTCTGGCTACCACCAGGTCCTGATAGAACAGACAGATGTATGGAAGACCGCCTTCAAGTCAAAGGAATGCCTTTTTGAAAGGTTGGTCATGCCCTTTAGTTTGACAAATGCTCCAGCCACTTTCATGAGGATGATGGACGATATCCTGCGACCATTCACCAATATTTTTGTAGTGGTGTATCAATATGACATTCTAATTTACAGCCAGACTTGGGTCGAACACTTGTAGCATATTCAACGGGTTCTGCACACCCTGCAGCAGCACAAGCTATACGCCAACTTGGAAAAATGCTCCTTCGGCATGGACAGGGTCCATTACCTGGGCTACATCATTGATCAACATGGCGTACATGTGGATCCAGCCAAGATCCAAGTCATCCATGACTAGCCAGCCCCAACCACACTCACTAAGCTTCAGAGATTCTTGGGCCTTGCCAATTTCTACCGCAGGTTCGTGCTGGGATTCTCCCATATTACATGGGCCCTCAGCCAAATAAACAAGGGTGGTGGTAAGGCGAAATTTGCGTGGGGCCGGTCCCAACAACAAGCATTCAATGATTTGAAGCAGCGCTTGTGTTCAGCCCGAGTACTTTCACTACCAGACCTTTAGCATCCCTTTGAGATCGAGACAGATGCTTCAAACTATGTTGTGGGCGTCGTTCTCACTCAACACGGCCACCCCGTGGCCTATCATAGTGAGACACTGTCAGATACTATCCGTAAGTACCCTACTTATGACAAAGAAATGTAGTCCATTGTGCAAGCTTGTTGCCAATGGAGACATTACATTCTTGGGAAAGAGACAGTCATTCACACTGATCATAATCTACTGCAGTTCATGCAGACACAGGGAAAATTGCAAAATGACTGCCATCAAAAGTGGTCCACATACTTGCAGCAATTCCACCTCAACATCAAGTATAAAACAGGAAGCACCAATCATGTCGTTGATTGCCTCAGCAGACCACCAGTCGCGGCACTCACCACGGTTCTAGACTCTTGCGGCCATGAGACCTCTGGATAGCCCCAACTCTATGAGATAGACCCTGACTTCACCACCACCTAACAAATGTTGGGTGCAAACGCAGTTGTCGATAATTTCCATCTTCGGGATGGGTTGTTGTGTCACCTGGGCCATATCTGTGTTCCAACAAGCGAGCGAGTGAAGCTGATCTGGGAAGCCCATTACAGTCGGGTGGCAGGACACTTCGGTGTCGAAAAGACAGTGGCAATGCTACAGAAACATTTCTACTGGCCGAAACTTCGACAGGAGGTCAGCAAGTATATCAGGTCCTACATTGCCTGCTGTTTAAGGATAAATCCGTAAGTGCGGACACAAACCGATCTCCCTAGATCCACCTGGATCTAGAACAAAACAAGACAGAATAGGACGCTTTCCTTAAGTTTTAAATATTGAATTTACTAAGAGGCAAGAATAAGTAACATACATTATAATCGCTTCCTATAGTCTCTGTTGCTCCCGCTTCGCTTCAGTGCTCTTGTGCAGTCAATATCAAAACAACACAAACCAACCAAAGTGATAGCAATAGCATAAACTCAATATAAACCTATGTATGT
>ML799713.1:159257-169373 GCA_009831015.1 Picea engelmannii | reverse complement strand
GGAGTCTAAGCAACAATAGATGGGTCAACATTGTATGCAGTTGAGTAGTAGAATCATGGATAGTTTTATAACATATGGACAGAGATGGATTCATGAGATCTTTGGCAGGTCTAGATAGATATATGACAGTAGATGAAAGCATATTGACAGGTGGAATTAGTAAGTCGCAGGAAGACAAGCAGTAAAAGCACAACAAGATAGAGGAAGAGAAATCGTCAGCAGAAGCTATATCGTCAAAGGGAAATTGTTGAATGATGTGGTCATTGATGTCTAAGCAGCGAACATGACAAGCCATAAAGATTTTAAGTCAAGTAACTTTTAATGATTTTTATATATTTTAGTGAATTACAAGAGGAAGCACCAACGGAAAAGAAGCACCAGAAGAGACGAAGCAAGTTCAATCGGCCCCACATTGATCTACATGACATCTTGCAGAGAAGTCAAGGGGAGAGAAATCGTCAGAGAAAGAGATCATGAAAGAAATATCAGAAGCATGAAGACAGAGGGAGTTACCATTTTTTCCCATGATGTCAAAGGGGGAGAAAGAGAAAGATCAGAAGCATGAAGATAGGGGGAGCAACCCCAAGGGGAGATACGCTTTGCCCTTGATGTCAAAGGGGGAGAGAAACATTGGAAGATATAGATGAAAAGTGACGGTCACAGGAGGAGTATCGGTGTTGGAGCATGAGTGTTGCCATCAATTCCAAAGGGGGGTATTGTTGGTAAGTTGATTGTCATTGATGTCAACCCTTGGAGAAGTCTGAAAGCCCCAGAGGTGTGGTCATGAAGCCCGAAGTTGTTTGAGGAAAAAGAGGAAGGACAATGAAAATGCATGTAAAAACCTCATAGATGGATAGTCCTTGTCATGTCATTTCCAATGGTAGGTGGTACGCCACGTGGTTCCTCGCAGATGACGAGATATACCCTCTTGAAGTTGAAAGCCCTGAAGAATGGTTAAGAAGTCCCTAAAGGATTGCAACAAGAAGTTACAAGTCATTGATTAAAGGGTAAAATGGTTGTAACAAGAAATAATGAGTTGACCCTAAAAGTTAAGAAGTCCCTAAATGGTTGCAACAAGAAGTTACAAGTCATTAATTAAAGGGTAAAACAGTTGTAACGAGAAATAATGAGTTGACCCTAAATTCTATGTGGAATTTATTTCTCTGCCACACATTAACTAGCACATTTGTTTTCTCGAAACATGCGCAAGTCCCATGTCTTGACCACTCTTCTTATGCGAAACTTGTGCAACTATATGTGTATAAACACATGCAAGTCAACTTAGTTATTGTTTTTAACAGTCGTTTCATATCAGAGTTTGGACTAGGTGTTAGCATATAATTTTGTGCAAATTGTAAGATCACAATCTTTGGTTTTCAGATTCATCCTTGCACAATAATTAGCTAATGTGGATTGGTAGGGGCAAGAAAGAACCAAGTTTCTCTTGTTTTTATTATCACGTGTATGACCAATTTCATTATTTTGCACATGAATTTCTAGATTATAATTGTAAATCATTAATACCTTGTTCTTTGTGGGACTAGAAGCAAATCTTATCATCCCAATATGCTCTCTACCTCACACTTTTAGGTGAGCTTGGTAGATCATAACGGTTTGGAGACTTCTTCATATCCCTTGCAATTCAAAAAAAAAACACTCAGGGATTAACAAGTTGGAGTAAGCACCCCAAAAGTGCAAATATTTTTCTTATTTATCTCTTTAAAAAATTTTTTGCAATCAATTCATTTAGGCATTAACTAGTTGGAGTAAGCACCTAAAATATGCAAATCTTTGTTTTCGCAAGTCAACATAAACTTAGGGAGTTAAAGGAAGAAAGGACCCCAAATGTCCACGTCTTTTACAATCTAGGGCTAGTTTCATTCTTTGCAATACAAAATCTAGGGAGTTAAAGGAAGTAAGGACCTCAGGTATCCACATATTTTACAATATAGGGCTAAGTTAATTTTCAAGCAAATTCAATTTCACGAGGTTGCAATTCACACTTATAACTTAATTAGGCAAGATTAAAGGACCCCACAAATCCACATGCTACAATTTTGTTCATAAAGTTTTCACACTTGCCACTTGCACACATTTCACCCACACACTAAGGACTTTGAAGTTTCCCTCTCTTGAGTATGCTCTTCTCCCTATGCCCAAAAGTGATCTAGAGGACTCAAAAAATTTGAAGAGTTATGAAAATTTCCTTCACCACACCCTTAAGCAACCAAACTAGTTCAAGACCCCATTTCCAAACTTTTAAAAGACAAATATAACCATCAAACTAAAATCCTCCCTTGGGAGGTCACACAACAACATTTTATAGGTAGATACATGTCAAGGGGCAAAGGCACAGGCTTGGATGTACTTGCAATTCTACTTGAGACACTTAGATCTTGTCATACTTTGGCCCATGGTCTCTTTTTGAGGCTAAGAGTCCCCTACCTACACTTGAAGGAGGTAACCTAGTTTCCAAACTTAGAATTTCCACAAAGGTGGTGGTTGTGGGATGCAATTTCACCTGAGTCATATTTTGATTGGCTATTGGGAAATGTTGCCAGTTCCTTTGGGACATGCCCCCTATAGCCCACTTTACAATTGATCCTTTTCACACCTTCATTGGTTTTCTTTCGGTGGATTCGTGCCCCATTGTCGAAACTATTGGAAGCCCCAATTACCATTTTTTAGAGGAAGGATGTTAAGTCATTGGGACATGTGTTTTTTCTTTTTCACACCCTCGTGTGAAAGATTTTATGCTATCACAGCATTTGCTACCTTAGACCAAACTACCAATATTATAGCATTCATTAGCTCAATTTTTTTAGTTTAGTTCAAGTATTTTACTTTGATTAGGACATTTATTTTATAAAAAACACTAATTATCATATTCAACTTAAAAAACACACACTCACTACAAGTCTAGAATCATAGGGGGGCCTTTGTAACCTTGTTATTCTCAATGTTTGTTAGGCCAGTGTTGGGAGGCTTTCTTGGTCTTACTGCTTCACTAGTTCAACCTCCCCCCCCTCCCCCCCGCTATTCATCTTTAAACATGGCAATAATTGGTTTCATCCTACTTGGACCAACCTCGTTAGGTTCATCTACTTATAATAACCCCCTTGGAGGCTCTTTCTCATTAGGAACCGACTCCTGACAGCCAAACAATATGGCAGGTATTCCACAACAAAACCCACCAAAACTAAATGTGGCCAATTTGTCGTATATGGTTTTGCTAAATCTTCTTGATTTGACAAAACTTACCAATGATCCTATTTTTCATGTTGTATCTTGGACCTCAATGCCAACTAAACTACCCTCAAACATTCCAAAGTTTGAAGGGAATTTGGGTGAAGACTCGAGCAACCACATCATGGAATTTCACTTGTGGTGTCCATCCAATAACATCATAGATGATTATGTCTGGATACGCTTGTTCCAGCAAACCTTAATTAGACCATCCACCAAGTGGTATATTAATGAAAAAATTGGGTCACATGCTACCTTCGCATCTTTAGAAAATGCATTCTTGATCTTTTTCCAATTGCCATTTCACCATGACACGGGTCTAGAAATCCCCATCAACTTCTAGTAAAACATCTTTACACACATCGCGGATCACATCCACGAATGGAATTCATGGAAAACCTTGTGCAATATTGAAGTTAAGGGCAAACTCCTCATGGATTGGTTCTTAAAATCTCTCTTTCCCTAAATCACCAAATACGTGGCTACCACCATGCCCTAGATTAAGGATGAAGATATTATCAAAGCACAAAACTTTGACCTAATATATGCTCAATCGAGGTACTTGTACACAATCATCTTGGATGCCCCATGTCCTCAACCCTTTCAACCAACAAAACATGGGACATCTCATTTTGTCGATGGATTGATTAGGCCCATGACTCATTTCAACCCACCTTGTGAACCCCCACCCTCATGTGGTACTATTCATATGGGATATTCCCTTCATATCAACCTATTGTTGGAACATCATATGCATCCAAAAATATGCCCCCCAACCCCACTCCCCAAGTATCAGGGGGCATAACTCAATACGACCAATGACCATTTTGCCCCCTCAAGCCATGCATGTTACCTTGCATATACACATGCCTTCCTGCAATAATCAAACTACAACGAAGAGGTATCCACCTCATACCCCTAGTATGGGAACCCACCCTAGAATAACCCTTACTACCCATTCCCCAGTCCTCCACAAGTAAATTCCACACCTTTATAGATGCAACATCATGATGGCATCAACTTTGTTCAACCTTCATCAACAAATCAAATCCAATCCTTTGAACAACTAAATATCGTTAATAGTGCCACTCCATAAAACATTGGGAAGAAGAAAGGGAACCAGGGACATGGAAACAACCCCCAGAACCAAAACAACAATGCTAGGGGGGAATACTAATGTTGGAAACCATAATCAAAATGTTGGTAATAACAATAACAACCAACAAACATAGGGGATGAACAATAATCTCCATACAAACTTTCCTTGTGCATTATGTGGTGAGTATGGTCACAATATTCACCATCACCCCCAAATTTCAAATTTCAAATGGATGAAGGAATCAATGTCCAACCAAGGTTCTCCCACCCCTCAAGGCGCAACACATCCCCAATAGAACTTCCATCAACCCTCACAACTAGTAGTACTACACAACCCCTTTCCTCGATAAGGCGTTGTTGCTACCTAATAGGAAACTAGAGCCTCCACCCAATCTTTAGGACAATACCCAACACTGGGTCAAGCCCAACCCGAAGGTCCTACTCTCCATAGCCTATTTATGAACTTGACAAACATTCATCTGCAGAGTCGCAACCTTCAGTACATTATTCCTATCAACTTCCCTATGACCACATTGAATGACACCCAATCATTGGCTAACGCACCTTTAATGATTCCACGTCTTAGTGGTGACCCTACTCTTAGAGTACCAAAGGTGCCTATAAGGTGTATTTATCATAACTTTCATGCTAGTGTTTCTCATATTTACAAAATTGTGGATGACTTGGATCAATCCCCTGCAACCATGTCTACACTTGAGGTCTTGCAAATTTGTCCTTCTCAAATGAAATATTTGTTGTTAGCATTAGGGGCAGTCGACCCTTCTAATTCACACCTCATCGTGTTTGATTTGGATAACTTATAACATAGGCTCCCATCCTTGGTTGCATTCCAAATATCGGTAATAGTTAGAAACATTACCATCCATCGATGCATTATAAATGAGGGAGCATCTACTTGCATTATGTCCAAGAATTTATAACAAAAGCTAGGCTCCCCTCAACTTACCCCCTTTGCCATCACCTTTCTAGCCTACAATGGTCATCCATCTCAACCCAAGGGCCTTTTTCCAAAATGTCCCCATTGAGCTAATGAGCAAAACAATCTTGATTGATATCTAGGCCATAGACGCCCCCTTCGACTATAATATCCTGATGTAGTTACATGTACATGAAGAAGGCCACTGCTTCTTCTGTGTTTTGAACGATGATATTCCCTCATAATAGGAAGTTTGCTATAGTAGATCAATTGATACACTACAGACCATGCCCAACCGTGAAATTGGATAAAATCCTTCCCCTCATTGGGGCACATCACAAGTTCCCATCATTTGTTGAAATGGGTCCAAGGATATTTAAAGACTCCTCACTCCTCGGTCATTATCTTGGTGAACCACCTTCCATTTCAACCCCATATTTTACTCAAGTGTGCACCATAAAATATGTTATAGTGGAATTATCTTCCCCCTTATCTGTCCCTGAGCTGTCATCTATGAATGACCAAACACCTCACATACATACCATTTCCCACCCCCTCACCCAGATCCCATTTTTCTACCCACCATTGAAAGTTACGACGTATCAAGTGATCGCCACACCTCGAGTACCTCCTCCTTGCACACTCTGTGGTGCCCTAGGTCACCCTACGAACCTATGCACCACACTTCTCGAGTTAAGAAACCTTATCCAAACACCAAGGGAAACACCACTACTACCCTCCCCTATCATTGTTGGTAGTTCCACGGGACCTACAAAGGTGTTACACCTCAAAATTACTCACTTCAATGATGACCCATTGTCATCATTACAAGTGTTGCAAGTGTCGCATTTTGGTCGCAAATGTCGCAAGTGTCTCAAGTGTCGCAAACATCATATTGCCATCTCTCCGATGTTGTGTCTCTAATGACATCACAGGGACACTTAAGACACCCTCAAAGACTGGTTTTAGGAAGAGAAATCATCTGATGAAGAGTACAAAGCATTTTCCATGAAGAAAACCACTTACAAGTCAATTTTGGAGGCCAACGCTCCCCTACCCACTATCAGGGAGTGCCAACGCTCCCTATCCTTCTTTGGGGGAGTGTTCCAGCACTTTGTGCGCCCTTTTGGGGGAGCGCTGGGCTTTTTTAGGGAAAATTTGGGCAGCGCTCCCCTAACCATTGTCAGGGAGTGCCAGCGCTCCCTAGCCTTCTTTGGGGGAGCATTGCAATGCTCTGTGTACCCTTTTGAGGGAGTGTTGGGCTATTTCAGGAGATCTTTGACTATTGAGAAAAATCAAGGAAAAATCCCCCTCATCTCTGGAGTTTGTTGGATTTGAATATGAGGTCAAGGCTCGATCTTAGGGAGGATCCACAACTAATGGAGAAAGATCCTCAACCTATCCCAAGAATCTCTAAGGTGGTTGGGTCTCTCCAAGCTTATATAAGGAGGCCCTCTCATGGTAAAAAGATAGAGAGATTGGAAATACCAAACTTATGATCTCATGAGTGGTATTGATATGGAGACATTGTGAAGCATCAAACTTATGATCTCATAAGGGAGATATCATTGAAGCATCATCATTCTGTGTGTGGATTATTTGAGCAAGGGTCTGGACAAAGAGAGCTTGGTGAAGATGCTGCACCTACATCTATGGCTGTAAGCATTTCACTTTGTTTTCATTAATATAAATCTATGCTTGGTCTGTTTCCTTTAAAGTTTGTGTACGTTTCATGAACTTGTTTCTTTCATAGATCCATTATGAAGCTAATTATGGTAGAGTAGGAAGTATCGTTGTTGTTGCTCATTATATTGCAGGACCTTATGAAGAACTTGGAGATCAAGATCAGCCTGGATCGAGCAAGGACAAACATCGGTAAAAAGGTATTTACCCTTCTTCCTTCTTCTTCTTTGAATAGTCTAGCTTCATGAAAAGGAAAGTCAGTGTCCACAATAACACTTTTTTGTCTTGGTCATAGGAGTCTAGAACCCAAGAGAGAATCCACTTGTCCGCAGGGGGATTTCTCTGTAACAAATGACTCACCCATAGTGCATAATAAGATATTGTGTATGAATCACCTTGCACCATGTGTTCAAAACATGGACACTATACCCACCATTGTCTCGATCTAGCACAGTTTCATAACACGTTGATTGTATTCCATCAAATGACTCTTCTACCGCTCCCTAACCAACCAACATCACAACTGGAATCAGTTACCCAACTGGGTTCTTCCATTATTTACTACATGTCCACCTCAGTGAACTCATGAAATAGTTTCCCATGCACATTTTGCAGGCAATTTGACCACTTCACCTACTAGTCACAATATTCCTCAAGTTTGTGCGAGAGCTTAGAAGCTTCATTTTTAGAACTGTTTGCACCATTAGGATTACAATATTTCCCCCTCCAACGCGGTTTGATCCATTCATTTTCTCCAAAATTTCACCTCGGGACCCTTCATCTCATCACTCACTTGACAAGTACGCTAGCTCACTACCTTTGTTTTCAATTATGTTTGCCCTATCAGATTTCTTTTCATCATTACTTTCACTTCAGGTATTTGGTTTCATGTGTGTGGGTACTTGCCAAGAAGCTCCTTTTGTCTCTTGGATACATATGGCAGGGCCATTCACCCTACTCCTTCATGCATATATTTCTTCAAACATACATGTTGAGAACTCCCTTTGAGCTCATTACATTAACTAGTATCGTCCTCACTACATATATCTCTAGGATTTCTTTCCCCGACTAAGCATGTAACTTCACCCAATTCTACATGCATTCAGTTGCTATTGGCTGGTATCTTTCCACCCCCATGGGTTTCCTTGGCTTTATCTCCACTTGCATTATTGGCACCCATGTTGTTACAACCCATAAGGTGGGATTTTGGTTAGTCTACATCTTAGAGAATGAACATCATACTTATTTATTATCATTATGCTAACCCATACCCTTGGACTCTCAATAATTTAAATTTTTATGGTTGGTTATATCGAATGGAATGCCACATTTTTATTGGCCTCTCATCTTCCCCAAGATCAATAACCCATCTACATTCTAACTCATCATTCATCTACCTCCATGGAGACCCAACCATGAGGCCTCCTCCCCCCGTTCACTCTTACTATGCTTGCCTCAAAAAATCGAGCCATTTGATCATACCACTGGGGCACCCATCTCCATGTTTGTGCATTTAACCCATTGTTTTTACATTCTTTAATAATTGTACAATGCACATTGTTTTACGAGAAGAAATTATACCCATTCCATTTCACCCAATGGCACCATTTTACCCAGTGATGGTCCTAGTCCCCCTTGGTCTGAGCATTCACATTGGGTCACATGTGCCTACATAATCCCAATTGTTTGTAGCACCTCATGTATCACATTACCCTTCACTGTGATCCCCATAGTTTCCACCCTCAACTACTTATCCATTTTCATTCACTAATCCTTTATGCCAATCTAAAAAACACCCACTGTATATGATTGTTCCCCTAACATCAAATCATTTTATGTCTAGTTGGTTTTCATTGCTGCCACTGTCAACGGTAAATCATGCTCTTCCCAAGGGAAGTCTTGAACCTCATCCTCACTGACCCTTTTGAACCTCGTCCATAACTATCAAAATATATCCTCATTTCAATTTGGTATCTAGTCCCTCTTTAGTTGATTTCAAGGGACACTTGGTCCTTTGTGGTCATTTCGTCATTCTCGTTGACACCAATTTTCGTTTTCTAGGGATTTCATGGTATTTTGGTCCTCATTTTCATCGACAATGATGAACCTTGGACGGAAGGGGGAGAGTCATCCTTGCTCATTGATGTCATTGACCCTCCTGTTGTTCATGATCAACTCGTATCCACATCAAGATGGGTCTTACTTTGCGACCGTTGTAGTTTTTAGTTCCAATTGAAGACCCCAGTGACTGACATAACATTAATGCCATTAAGTATGGACACTTGTCATAAGTACTCATCTCAAGAGGGAACATTCTCCTTATAATTGTGCTTTACTATTACCGACACCCTTGAGGGCGATGCAAATGTCTGCTTCACAGATTATCCGGCTACAACATCATTATTTCTCTTTTGAAAACTTATCATGCTCAGACAAGAGCCTTTAACATATTGTTTTCTATTATAAATGTATTTTGATCATTTTAGGAGCATGGGACATGCCCACCTCATTTGCATTAAGTATAGAAAACGATGATGTATTTCAACTATATGACTACTCCTAACTTCGCACACTAGGGGCAACTTCTATCACCTAAAAATCTCTCACAAATCTATGTAGGGGATCACCAAAAACGTCATTAAAAAAACATTACAAAGTGCTACTACATGGAAATTATACACCACCTTAACAGAGAAACCAAAACTATGGAAAATAAATATTTATTCGTTTGCATGACTTTCCCGTTAGCTTTTTGTGCGATTTGCGCAACTAATCCTTCGATAATCATGCAACTTTGTAAATGCGGCGAACTCGACCACTTTTGGCACAATGAATGCATGAAATCCCATCAAAGGTACTCTAAATTTGGTGTATCGGAGATCCTCGAGCTCCATCATCATTGAAGGGTAGTCCTTTAGTGGTTTTATGTCCCTTCATGCATGGGGAACTACAATTCAAATGTGGACCATTCACACTTGAAGCTAGTTCTAATTGAGCTTGAAGCTTGCCTTTAAATTGGAGACGATGTAGCAACATTTGAGAGAGGAAGAAATTACAAAGTTATGTTGTTGAGTTAGCTCTTGAGATCCTTCATCTTAAGCTCTATCTTATTCATCCATAACCACATGCTTGTAGTTGGACTCTTATTTTGA
>ML799713.1:144481-159157 GCA_009831015.1 Picea engelmannii | reverse complement strand
TGGGGGGGGGGGGGGGGGGGCGCTCCCGGTAACACTGGTCGGGAGTGTTATTTTCCAAAAATCCTTGGGAGCGGAGTGTCCCGGGATCGTCTATTATATATATATTCAACAAAAACATGCAAAAAGACAAATTAGTTGCAAAATATACGAAAACATGCATATTTGTGCTTGTAGATGAATACTACATTATTATGAAGTTTGAAATGCCATCCATAGTATATTAATGATTATATTGAAACTTTGAAAGAAAGCATTATGAATAAACAAGAAAGAACATTTAATGACAAACATGAATGACAAGCAATGTTCCACCATCGCTTATATTGGGATACACATCATTAGTATCATCCTTCATCCTTTGCCTCTTGTCTTGACTTTGCTTATACCTCAATCCTCTAGGGATATCAGTTGACACCACCCAATTTTGTTGAAACTACCTAATCCTAGCCTTAAAATATGGTAGAAAAAGCTTAACATGCCTAATCAATGATTCCGGTTTGAGTGAAGGGTACATTTTTGCTAAGGCCATGACAAAGGAGTTTAACAATCAACACCACCAACATTGGCGTATATAGAGGGTTTGGTGGTCTTGATTAAATGTTAGTTACATACCCTCATACCTAATAGAATCCAGTGGAAATGTTGTAATCTTGCCAATCTTGAAATCCTGAAAACCGTTAAGTTTATTGAATTTTGAATGGGACCTTAAATTCTACTTTCTCCATATGAAGTCCAATGAGGTTGGAACCACTCTCAAACATCCTGAGACAATTAATGGTAATGTTAAAAATTTAAGTAAAAGTAGAAAATTTCTACTTTTACTTTAAGAATTTAACATTACCATTAGGGAGCGCCCATGGAGCATTTAGGGAGCACCTTGGGAGCGTTCCCGCTCGAAGTGCGGTTTCAAGCCTAGGAGCAGGGGGGACGCTCCCTGCAACTATGGTCTAGGGTCAGCCATGACTTCATGGTAGAGTAGGAAGTAATCCAATATTGCTCTCAGCACGACAGAAGCGGAATACATTGCAGCATGTTCCGCCAGTTGTGAAGCTGTATGGCTTCAGAAGTTGTTGACATGTCTATTTGATTTGGAGATGGAAGCCACCGTGATTCTATTTGATAACCAGAGTTGCATAAAGATGACAAAGAACCCTGTGTTCCATAACAAGTCAAAGCACATAGAAATCCGGTATCACTACATTCGTGATATGGTGCACAGATGAGTAGGTTGCAAATGTGTTGACTAAGCCTCTGTCTCATGTAAAGTTTGAATACTTTCGAGACAATCTTGGTATAGTTCGAAAGGACCTCCCTCGAAAGGGGGAGTGATGTTGATGATACTATGGTATCCTGACCAACAACGGGTAGCTCAGTTAGGATTTTATATCCTAGGGGACTGATCATCCTTGGACAGATCTCAAAGGTCCGGTAAGGATGGTCTGTCAGAGTACGTGTGCATGTATTTGCCAACTGTGGTCAATAGTGGTAGCTCCTTTAGGATTTTTATAATCCTATGATTCCTGGGCATATCTTGAAGGTCCGGTAAGGACGATCTGTCAGAGTACCATGTGGTCGCTTTGTTAGGATTTTATATCCTAGGGAATCTTATGATTCCTGGGTAGATCCCTAGGGATTGTCAGAGTACCACAAAATGTTGTTGTTGCACCTGCCTCATTCTGTTGCCATATGTTGATGATGTTGTTATCTCAACCTCGTGTTGCTATCTCAGTCTTGGATATTCTTGGTGATTTGGTCTTTTATCTTGGCATTGTATTGGCAATCTATATTAAGGAAGTTTTTGTTGGGTTTTCTCCCCCATGAGGGTTTCCCAGGATGAAATGCTGTGTACCTTGTGATTGTGTTTCTCTCAGTGATCCTGCTTATGCTATTATTGTCTAGTAAATTGAAAAGAACTTAATAGCAGCTCTAAATTTAACATGAGAGGGGAGTGGTGAGGTAAGATGGTGCATTATAATTTTTTAGGGGAGTGGTTGAGGGAAGCAATCAACTTGTCTCCTATGGGACATGGGGAAGTGGGGAGGTGACAAGGACAAAGGGTGTCCTTTGGACATCATAAGGGCAGTGATGTGGGTAAACATAGATTGAGGGTCAAGGTCAGTAGGAAGACTTGAGTGGCAAGGGAGGATGGTACACCAAAATTTTTTAGGGGAGTGGAGGGGTAAGGCACACAGATCATGTCTCCTTTGTGCAATAAAGAGGTTTCTATTTTGCGTTAGAGGAAATACCAATAAGATTTATGTGTTAGTGGGTAAGAGGTGGGGTTGTGAAAGAAGGCATACTAGAGGTATTTGAAATAGGCTTTGCACTCTTCGTCATACCATTTGTTCACAGGGCCTGAATTGATATTGGAGGACCAGGAGAAAGGGTTGGTGGTGTTTGGGTAAGAACTAAGGGTCACTTCTCAAATAGTAGAAGAGAGCTAGTCCTATTTGTAGGAGACTAACTTGATGGCTGAGAAATTGGAAAGGGGGACGGTAACTCATTAAGTTGAGTGGTGTAGGTATTGTCGTCGTAGAAATGGTGGTATGAGGGGAACTCGAGGGAGAGGAGGAGAGGTTGGGGTGAGAATAACATAAAGGAAAATGAAAGAAGGGTGTGGTCAACCATGGCTATCTGGGTAATTGAGAGGGGTGCATGAGGTGTCTACCATAGGTTGAGAGGGGTCCTATGACATCATCTAAAATCCTAAGTAATATGATTGAAGCTGGCTTGATCTCCTGGAGGAAAAGAGCATCCTTTGATTTGTCATGTAGTGGAATTTGTTGTGTCATGGTGTGGGCATTGAAATCCCTCGGAAGAATGGCCTCTCCAAGAGTTGAGTATTGGATGATGTTGGAAGATATATCTTGGCAAGGGTCCTTGTCTGTGTTTTTGTGGAGGGCGATATGAAATGTGGTAGGGAGGAAGTAGCAAACCACAAAGTAAATTCCTTAGCGGATGGGGGACATACTGTTAACACAGACCCACATTAATTTGGCAAACTCGTTTGAGGCAACCACTATGGCTTTGTCTTGGAGGGAATCTTGATAAAGGTAAGCCGCACCATCGGACCCTTGGACCTTTCCCAAGCTTTGGGTCTCCTGTTTATAGGTCGATAGACCATGGTATCCTTAGATATTCTAGGATAGTATTGATAGGGCTCATGTGGGTCTCAATCATGAAGAGTATATTTGAAGCTCTGAGTGCATTGCGAACTGCGTCGGGGGAAAACCAAAGTATCCTATTTCAATTCCAACATCCAACTGTAATCCCCTATTCTCTTGAACCCCCTTGCCTCCCCTTGGTGACTAGTCATTTAGGGAACCCAAGTTAGGTCCACCTCGAGGGAGGAGAATCTTGTATGATTGTCGTGATACCTTTGTTGATTACGAATTTTCCTGCCTAACGTGCTGCTGCCACCTGCTCTTTGGAGTGTTTAAGCTCTGTTGTGTGGAATCGTGTGAGATCCTTATCTAAGAAAATCTTGCGGGGAAGGGAAAAGAGATGTTGGTTTGCTTGACAACTCATTGGCAATCACCTAATGACCTAAATTAAATAAAACGACTAGAGTTTGAATCGAGCCAACCTCTCTTAGGATTGACGTCAGGTAGGACCAAAATACCTCGAAGGAAAGATATGCTTGTGTGGGTGGGGTCACGGTGTGGTGTTGGAGAAGGGGGGGTTCCTCTGACCTTTAAATTAAATGCTTGAGCTCTCCTCGTGATCCTCCAATTGAAGATATAAGAGTGAATGTGCGTACCGAACTTAGTGAAAAGTCAATTGTAGTTGAAGCAAGAGAGAGTGGGTTTGTGAGGAACCAACTCAATATAAAAGTGGAAGGGTGTATGTATACACACCAATTATTAACATAGAACTGCTCAACTCCTAAAGAAATGCCACCACTAAACTACTTTATTATCTAGAATATGATCTTTTATTTGTCCATCTGATAATGAAGTGCTCTAAAGAGGTGGAGTGTTTAAAAGTGAGTGGGCATACCCAACTCAACGAAGAGTCAGTTGTAGTCGAAGTAAGAGCGAGTGGATTTGTGATGACCCAAATCAATATAGAAATGGACCTAATAATTTGTTGGAAGATTGTTGCCACCAAGTTTGTCATCATTTGGGAGATTACGATGCTAAATTGCCCATCTAACAAAGAAGTGCTAGAAGAATCCTATATAGGTATCAATTATGAGTTGCTCATCCTTTGAAGGAAAGTGATAATTGAACTGTTTATCTGTTGAAGGAATGCTATGATTGCACTGCTCATCTGTTAGAAAATAGTCATTGACCAACTCATTCAATGGAGGAGGGTTGGAAGGCAAATCCTAGCCATAATGCACATCTACTAGAAGAATAGTGCCAGTGCTTTGTTTGTCTAAAGAAGTGTGGGAAGGTATCTTGTAAAAGAGAAGAGTTGGAAGTACCCAACTCTACTAAGATTTTTTGTCGTTGAAAAGAGAGTAGGACGATTGAACTCCATACCTTTGAGGGAACTTGAACACAACTGAGAAAGCTCAAATACAATATGGGTGTGGGTATATGAATACCCAATGCATGTACTCTTGAGAGGACACAATTGAGAAGGAAGCTTGAATACAATTTGAGAGCTTGAACTCAACTAAGAGAGCTCAAATGCAAAAGGGGTGTGGGAGTGCACATATCGAACATAGATGTACCTAAGAGAGCCCAACTCAGAAGGGAGCCCAATTACAAGATGAGAGTGGGTTTATCAATACCCAACTCCTCATAAAGAGTGGTTGTGGCCAAAATATAGAATATAGGTGATTGAAATACAAGTGAGAGTTGGTGTGTGAATAACCTAGTCAAAAAGATGTTCAAGTGTAGCCTAAATAAAGAAGTGAGAGGGTTAATGAATACCCATCTCAACATAGGGTCGACTATATGCACACCATCCTCCCTAAGATGGACAAGAGACTAGGAAGGTAAAGCATTAGATAACATTGCCCCCCCTCAATGTTGAACGTGGGCCATTTGAAGATAAAGCCTCCCCAAAACACCATAGTACAAATACCAACATGGTTCCACAATTGGGTAAAATGGGCTTTTGGATGAACTCTAAAAGAGATGTTAGCTTTTGGGGTTACTCCAAAAGTGTTTTCATCTTTCGACGAGAGTGCTATGTCTCCTAGTCCCTTGGTGATTCTTCATGGACTTATGGATGGCTTAGTTTGTGTGGATGCTTGACCTTGGTTAGAGTGCTAGCATGGCACCCTTACCTGGGAGGTTGTTATCCTAATCATAATGATGACTAACCCATTGGGTGCACACAATGGGGGAGTTGGTTGGTTGATTAGGGAGGTACCTGCCTAGGAGTAGTGTTGGGCACTTGGAGGATTGCACATAACCCTAGGAGCTTGGGATCATGTGACATACACCTTGGATGTTGGACACTTGACTTGAGGATGCTTGGGTTGAGGAGCATACTTCATGGAGGTTGGTGATGGAGATGAATAGATGTTGAGGAGGAGCATTGGATCTTATTGAGCACATTGCCACATGAGACAAACATTGGGCACATGAGAGGATGTGTGGTTCACAATTAGAGGTGGAGCGCCTTGCATGAGGACACTTGGATTGTGTACCACCGTGAAAGATGGAGCATTGGACTAACATCTTGTTGGAGAACACACCATCTTGAAGGAGGGGGGTTGGGCGTTTCACTTTGGGGGTTGAATAAACCCTAGTTTGACACATGTGCATCCTTGTATTATAGAGCACTCCATGTGGGGTTGCCTTGTTGGTTACTTGTATGGGCTCATGTTCTTATTTTATGTTAGCGTCCATCACCTATTGTATATCTAAGGGAGGAGAGAGCTCTTGTATTCATTATCATTGTACTCTATATTCGTACTTGTCTTGTAGATGTCTTGTAGGGAGATAGACATTAGGGTTCATGAGGAAACCCTAGAAGAAGAGGAGAAAGAGATGTCTTAGATGTTCTTGGAGAGATTGCTCTTGTGTGATCTTAGTGTTTGTGCCATGAATCTAAACCTTGGAGAAGAACACGATGTTGAGGATGATGATGATTATTATGGCTCTTGTTGTAGCATTAGGGTTGGAGAGTGGAGCTATCACCTTTCATGATTTTGGAGCTTTGTTCTTGTGAGATATGAGGCTAGGGAAAGATAATGGTTATTGTATCCATGATGTTCCATGAAGGTCTTGGTGCTTGTGTTAATGCAAGAGTTGAAGACCTAGGGTTTGAGGACTCAAACCTTAGGATTTATAGCAACATTACAAGAGAAATAATGTCCTCAAGAAGCATAAGTGCACTTGAGGAAGTGATCAATCATAATTGAGAAGATCGGACTATAACCAAACACATGAACTCCAAGAGAGGAAGGCTATAGAAGAGATGCCCTTGGGTGTTTGTCCAATAATCAACTTTGGTGAGTGGTCACAAATGAGAGGAGTGCACCTATATTTATACACATCCTTTAGGGTTTGGGGTGCTAGCCCCAAGAGGTTGATTAGATTGGCCTTAGCCAAAATAGCCAAATAAAGTAAAGTACAATAAATGGGTTAGTTACCCATGTCTAGGCATAATAAAGTAAAATACATCGATACAAAATGTCACTACATGGCCTCAAGTGAAGATCAACCACATAATTTCAACATGCAATTGTTCCTAATCATCCAAGTGTCTCTTAGGAGTGAACCTTTCTACGAGTTCGAGGTGGCAAAAAGCAAGTGAAATTTAGTTTGGAATCATTCCCAAAACACTTTGGTAGACCAACATCTCCAAAACATTCGCAATTATTTCATCCTTACTGCACATAACACAAGTAGCATCGAACAAACCAACTTTATGAAGCCCACTCTTGACAACCAACCCTTGATTAAGTAGTAACCACCCACATTCTTTGTGTTTAAAGGAATATTGTGCTTTCCAAATGTACTAGCACCTCCTGAACTAGTATGCCATAGGTCCCTCAACCATGACATTTTTTTAAGTGGGGGAAAACGTCAAGAAAACGTTAGAGGCATGCCTTACCCCTTATTTCATCCTTACTGCACATAACACAAGTAGCATCGAACAAACCAACTTTATGAAGCCCACTCTTGACAACCAACCCTTGATTAAGTAGTAACCACCCACATTCTTTGTGTTTAAAGGAAGATTGTGCTTTCCAAATGTACTAGCACCTCCTGAACTAGTATGCCATAGGTCCCTCAACCACGACATTTTTTTAAGTGGGGGAAAACGTCAAGAAAACGTTAGAGGCATGCCTTACCCCATATCATAAAGGTACTTGGTGACATAAATGTAAAAGGGATTCCCATTCCTTCATCACCAACCCCTCTATACCGGACTTGGCCCATGTAACTATGTGTTAAAAAGACAATCGTTGGGAATCATGTGATAGAGTCCCTCTAAAATGACTTTCTCTGAACAAGTGAGCTTTTGAGCTTGCTAAACAACATGCAAGGTGTGCCATTGTTGGTGATCATAATTCCAAAAATCCTTCCAAATGAAGAGACCCTTCCTGACCAATCTTTTGCTAGCAAACCTAGAAGAGAGGCCAATCGGACCACTGGCTGACAACAACGTCCAAATCAGCTATGATGCCAAATCCCAGGGATCTCATGATCCCTCAAATTGCTAATTAACCCAACCAAAAACAATCTGCCATGCAGCCCACACCCTGTTGAGCGGGTCAGAATCTGAAGTCTCAAAAGCTTGAGCATTCCCATTTATGTCACACAACTGAAAGCAACCTTTAATACCCTGAATGTGTTGAGTCTGTTGAATCTGATGCTGAATTAAAAGTTGCCAAGGAGTGTTCCCCTCTACTGTGCGAACTACTCATTTGCCAACAAGAACTGCTTCTTGTGGTTTTATGTCAGGGAGGCCCAACCCCCCTTGATCCCTTGGTAATGTGCAAACATCCCAAACCACCAAAGAAATCCATTTTTACCCCATTGTTCTTCCCAAAGAAAACTTTAGAGGATGTGCTGCAACTACTTGTAAGCTGCTTGAGAAGGGAAAAGACAGAGTAATAATTGTACCCAGTGGCCAAATTCCTGTCCACCATTGTAACCTTCCCCGCAAGAGGAAGATTGAGATGATTCCAAGTTGAAAGTTTCTTGTTCAAACTTGACCATGGTTCGCCGCCACTTCTCAATGAAAGAAATCTGCATGCCAAAGTGGATTCCCAAATACCAAATGATCTCACCTGGTTTAATAAACTTCCATTTATGGTTGAGAGGCCAGCCAATGGGGAGGTTGATCCTGCCCAGCAAAAAAGGCCTCTGTTTTCCCCTCACTAGCAAGTCCCCCAGCAGCTTTTGCAAACACGTCCAAGCATAAAGTAGTACCCTCCACAGAAGTTGATTACCATTAGGCAAGGTTTTACCTCTGATTTTCCCTTGCAAGCTTGTGGCCTCTAGCATATAACCAAGGGAATCAACATATTTTACATCTTAAATATAACATAAATCGGAGTCACTAGATTTCCTGTCTAGTTGCTAAATGTGTATGCAAAACATCTGGGACAGGCCGAAGACCAGTAAGATATGCTTTGCTATGATTGTTGCCATCATATTTGTAGTGTTGCTTCAAAGTGAAAGCCATTAGAGTCAATGAATTTATTTAGTGTACGCAAAGTTTGTACAGTACTAATAATTTGTTTAGTTTTCCATATCTGTCTTTACTTTTTATTTATCCCCCCCTCCCTCGGGATTAGAATATTTGATGTGCCATTACAATGCAAGTTAAATCAACCATAATATATGTGTAAAGTATGTCTTAAACTATAATGAACATAAATTTGGAGTCTCTAGATTTGCTGGCTAGTTGCTAAATGTGTATGCAAAGCATGTGGGACAGGCCCATGACCAGTAGGATGCGCTTTGCTTTGATTGTTGCCATCCCACTTCTAGTGTTGCTTCTAAGTGAAAGCCATTAGAATCAATGAAATTTTTTACTGTACACAGTTTGTACAGTACTAATAATTTGTTTAAATTTTCCATATCTTTGTCTTTATTTTTTATTTAATCCCCTCCCCCCAATGTTTGATGTGTCGTTTACAACAGAAGTGATTGTTTCTGGGGCGTGGATCAGAATGTTTGATATGCCATGTACATGCAAGTGATTGTTTCTGACATAGCTTGTTTTGTGCAGAGGTTGTTGTTAGCCCTCCGTTTGTGTTTCTTTCGACAGTGAAGGCCTTGCTACGCTCCGATTTTGCAGTTGCTGCACAAAATTGTTGGGTAAGGAAAGGAGGTGCTTTCACTGGAGAGATCAGGTGTGACTTTGACCCCTTCTTTCTCTGAACTGTTTTTACCGAGAAATTCAAAATGCAATGCTACATTGTTGTCTTAATCTTGATTGGCCTGGATGCAGCACACAACATCTGAATGCATAGTAGAGACCATATGTACTTAAACACTTGTATGTTAATGTTAGAACTATTGATTGCTCAGTTATAACTGGAATATATGATATCAGTAGTGTACAGGCAGAAGAAAAGCAAGGCTAAAAGCCTTGTTTCTCTTTATATGTGGCTTCATAGTACCGCTGTTAATGTTGTTTAGGGAAACAAAATGGTTTAGAGAGTGGCGACATCTTCCAGCATCAATGAAATTGAGATCGGAATGCTTTACCTTGCAATGCTAATGCTTAATAAGAAGATCCATATCTTTATCTCTTTGTGGAATAATTAGTGTCAATCTATTGGTTCTTTGATATGTTGTTTATATCTGTGATAAACTATTTTGAAATCAGCAAATGTGAACCTGCAGTTGGAGGATGAAAAAATGCTAGAGAAGCAACGGAAAGATTTTTTAAAATTTCACCTCATGACATTGGATATGCACTCATAGATCATCAACCCTACTGCTGAATCTGAAACCGTATGAAACACCTATCAAAATTTCAGAGCTGCAAACTCCCAATCACTGTAGGCAATATTCAAGAGTGTAGGCACTACATATCAAAAGGTCAGATCATTCCAGCAGCAGTGAGATACTAGATCTACTAATAAAATGAACTCTTAAAATCAGATCAGTGCCAGCACAACATTAAATATACATCAAATTGGAAAACTAAATAAACATCTTAAATCAGCACAGCACCAACCTGATTGTTCATTAAATCAGCTACAACAGAAAATAAAATCAGATCTGAAAAACCGGATCAACATGCCAAATTTGGAACAACAACCGCATCTGTTTCAAAAACCAAACAGCTAGCTATCACAGCTACTTGACTCTTCACTCTACTCTTAGCAAACTAGCAAAACTAATGTTCTAATGCAGTGATGCGCCCTTCCTTGCTTTTATAGAGTAAGATAAAGAATGAGTTACATGTAAAGGGTTAATGTTAGACTAGGTCCACCAAATTCTAACCAAATCATGCACTTTCCACAAGAATCTTCCCGCAATAGTGCACCTCCCATGTGCAAACATCTTCCAGCATCAATGAAGTAGGGATCTAGGTAGCCTTTTGGCATATGTTGAAGGTTTTACCTGGCAATGCTAATGCCTAATAAGAAGATCCATTACTTTGTCCCTTTGTGGAATCATTAGTGTCACTCTAGTGGTTCTTTGATATTTGTTCATATCAGTGATAACTATTTTGGAATCAGTTAATGTAGCCTTTTGGCATATTCTGAATGCTTTACCTTGCAATGCTAATGCCTAATAAGACGATCCATCACTTTGTTCCTTTGTGGAATCATTATTGTCCCTCTAGTGGTTCTTTGATATGTTGTTCATATCAGTGATAGACTATTTTGGAATCAGTTAATGTGAACCTGTGGTTAGTGGAAGAGAAAATAGTAGAGAAACAACGAAAAGTTTTGTTAAAATTTCACTCAGGACTGTGAATCTACTAAAACCCAGCAAAGATGAACCAGAAATCTTCACAATATATCACTCAGAAATTTACTTAGCACATTAAATAATTTTCTGAAATTGTCTTTCTTAGGTTATAGCTAGGTTTCTTCACAAAACTAAACAATGCACAGCAAAAGTAAATCTGATCTACAATGAAGAAGATAACAGCAATCGCATCACATGAGAGACAAATATTTTTGGGTAAAATAACCCCTGGAAAAACCCAATGTGGGAAAACCAGTTCTTCACTTTGTGGATTTTTGTTATGCAGCAGAAAATATAGAGATCTCTTACAAGACAAATCGATCCAGCTAATAAGTTGAGAGAAAACCCATCAATCTCTCCTTGAAAATATGTACGGTCCTATCCCAATCAAATCGACCATAGCAGCACAAAAATGACCCAGAAAAATATAGCTTCTGCGCAGTGCGTACGACCCTCACTCAAATCAGAAGTACGGCCTCTGCAAATGTCAAGGAAAGCTAATCGATCCACCTGGAAAATGTGTCCTCTGTCTTCTCTGTACTTTTCTTCCAGCAAATCTCTTTCTCTAGCATAAATTCGCCCTCTCAATGAATAATGTGCCCCAACCACCAAGTCGATTTCTTTTATCCTAATGAGCAAGCGAAAACCCTATCTCCAAAGAGATCAAAGGTTGAGATGAAGCCTCACTCTCTCAATCAGATGGATGGCCAAGATTAAAAGACCATCACTTAAATTATTTCACTTTTAACTTTAGTAAAAGTGCTCATTAAGTCAACATTAAAATATAACACATTTAATGTACTTTTTCTAAGTTAGACTTAGGAAAAAGATTTAACCCATCAACTTGGCTAGTTTCATTGTACCTTCCATGCTAGGATGCCACCACATGGAAGAAGACCTTCTGAGTTACTCTTCTCAACATTCCCTCTTAACGAGGAAGGGATTCTGGACCAACCCCATCTGATCTCTGAACTTCATGAATTTTTGTCTACATAGTGCCTTGGTAAATATATCTGCCATCTGATTGTTTGTCTGTATATATTGGAGCCTCACAGCTCCCCTCTGTACACAATCTCGTATGAAGTGATAGCGGATGTCTATATGCTTGCTATGATCACGAAACAAAGGATTCTCAGAGAGCCTAATGCAACTTTGATTACCACAATGTATCACAATAGCCTTTAACTCCTTACCGAACAGTCCCAAGAGCAATTTGCTCAACCACAATGCCTCACATGCTGCTAAACTAGCTGCTGCTATGTACTTTGCCTTAGCAGAGCTTAATGCCACTGATCTTTGCTTCCTGTTGAACCAAGATATAATGCTCGATCCTATGTCGAAGCAACATCGAGAAGTGCTCTTTTTGTCCTCTGCACATCATGCCCAATCAACATCTGTAAAACCTACCAATCTCACTCCACCACTGCGCTCATACAACAACCTGTACTCTACTGTACCTCTCAAATAGCGAAGCACATGCTTCGCAACTATCCAATGCACTCTTCGAGGGTCCACCATGAATTGACTCAAAGAGTTAATTGCAAAGCTAATATCCGGCCTAGTGTTGACCAGATACATGAGCGATCCAATAAGCTGATGATAGATGGTGGAGTCTACTGTCTCGGAACTAGATACATCAATCTTCCTCCAGTTTGTCACTAGAGGCGTGGACATGGGCCTACAATTTGTCATCTTGAATCTGTGCAAGATCTCCACTATATACTTCCCCTGTCTTGAGAAGAAGTGCCCATTTGTCTGCCAAACCTCTAGACCGAGGAAGTAGTGCATCAAACCAAGGTCTTTCATCTCGAACTCTGCTGCAAGATTAGCCTTGCAGTCTGCAATCAAATGCTCATCTCCAGTAAGAGAGAGATCATCAACATAAAGTACCAGTATGAGAGGCACCTCACCTTCTAGAAAATAAAGGTTCAGATCAACTTCATTCTGTTGGAATCCCATCTCTCTCAAATAACTGTCGATCCTCGAGTACCATGCTTTAGGTGCCTGCTTGAGCCCTTACAAGGCTTGTCTCAACTTGCAAACATGCACATCCTTGTCTCCAACCTTAAGACCTTTAGGTTGCTCAATATAGGCTTCTTCCTCAATAACTCTGTTGAGGAAGGCAATCTTCACGTCCATCTGATGAACGTGCCAACCTATCTCTGTTGTTAATGACATAACTGCTCGGATGGAGGAATATCTAGCCACCAAGGTGAAAGTCTCCTCGTAATCGACTCCCTCTTTCTGTGCAAACCCTTTTTCTACGAAACACGCTTTATACTTCTCCACGATTCCATCTACTGCATGCTTGACTTTATAGATCCATCTAGATCCAACCACTCGTTTTCTCTCTGGCCTGGGCACCACCTCCCATACATCATTCTTCATAATGGAGGCATACTCCTCCATCATGGCCTCCTGCCACACTCCATGCTGTGCAGCCTGCTCATAAGTGGAAGGCTCGACATCTATAAACTCTGTCACGAGTGCCATGTACCCAAATCTCTGCGGTGGTTCACTCTGTTTGAAAGATCTCTCTAGAGGTGCTACTTGTCTAGAATCACTAACTGTGGACTTGTACCACTTAGGCCATGGCCTAGGCTCAATCTCCCGTGGAACAATTTCATGTTTCTCATCCTCCTCACTAGTCTCCTGATTGTCTTGTCCACTAGTCTCCCTTTCAACACTAGTACCTGTACCTATACCTTGTGCCTGTGACCTAGTACTATGTACCTCCTCGATCTTTTGCCTCGAGTCTTGTCCCTACTGGTCCTCTACCTGTGCTGGCATATCTCTAGATCTTCTCAAGGCTCGCTCCTCCTCGAACTGCACATCCTTGCTTACCACAATCCTCCTACGTGCTGGCACAAAAATGTGGTAGGCCTTGGAGACCTCACTATAACCAACCAATATCCCCTTCTCTCCTGTGGGTTCCAGATTTGCCCTCTTCTCCAAAGGGACATGACAATAGCAGTCACTCCCAAAGATGCGAAGACGACTCCCATCTGGCCTAGTACCTATATAAACCTCCTTGAGTGTCAATTTCCATAGAATGGTGCGGGGACTCATGTTTTGTACGTATATAGCTGTGTGACAGGCCTCTGCCCATAAAAACATCGGTAGCCCCTGATCATGTATCATCGCACGAGTTGCACCCGCTATGATCTTGTTCTTGCGCTCTGCCACTCCATTTTGTTGCGGGTTATAAGGAACCGTGAGCTCCTTCTTAATACCCTCAACAACACAATACTCCACGAACTCATTAGAGATGTACTCACCCCCATTGTCCGATCTAAGTACCCGGATCCTCTTACCATACTGGTTCTTCACTAGAGCTCTGAACTCCTTGAACCTATCAAAGACCTCATCCTTGGTCTTAAGGAAGTATATCTAGGTCATAGTTATTGGGAGCGCCCCCCCCCGCTCCTAAGCCCAGGAGCGCGCTCCGAGCGGGAGCGTCCAAGGAGCGCAGGTGGGAGCGCGCTCCCAAAATTCCGGAGCGCGCTCCGGAGCATGTTAAGACGCTCCCTGGAATTTTGGGAGCTCCACGCTTCGGAGCGCGCTCCGAAATTTTGGGAGCACGCTCCCATCTCGCTCCCCTCGCTCCCGACCACGCTCCCCGTGCGCTCCCGACCGGTGACTGGACGCTTCCGCGTAGGACCCGCGTACTCAAAAAAAACTCATTTTTTTTTAATCATTTGTGAGTGGGAGTGGGACCTACCTAGGCTTAGGGTTTAGGAGAAAGGAATGAGGAGAATAAAGGAGCTCTTCCTCCTCCATTCTCCTCATTCTTTCATCTTTATTTGCTTGAGCTTGGAGAGGAGGA
>ML799713.1:125085-137286 GCA_009831015.1 Picea engelmannii | reverse complement strand
TGTGTATAATGGTTTGGAATCTGGATTCTGGAATTGGATTCACATGGATGCACATGAATATATATGAGAAACTCTGCAAATTTGTGTATAATGGTTTGGATTCACATGGATGCACATGAATATGTATTTGTTTTTCAAAAATTTGAATATTTTATGTATTTTTAGTGACCGGTTTTTTTCCAGTTCCGGTTTAGTTCCGGTTTTTGGGGTCGACCGGTTCAATGACCGGTTCGGTTCTGGTAACATTGTTTACATGATACAAAACATCTAACATAATACCTTGTAACATCAATGATGATCAAATGACAAACATGAACACAAGAAATTAGACCATAAGATGCAACATTCTCAATCTCATTAAGTCATCAAAACCAAAATGTATTACAATGTAGATAAACACTAAGTTAGAGTCACTGATACTATAGGTGGTAATGCTAATGGAAAATACAAAATAGCCATAGGGAAGATACTAGAACTGTAGATGGAAGAATCTCATCGCTGATGAGTCGTGACTGTGAGTAGTCCTCCATGTCATAATCATCAAGATCAACATCACTATGACTGCTCTCTCCTCCCTCTTCCTCCTCCTCCTCCTCTATATCCAATGCAATCTGTGCATGTTGATATGGAGGATGACCCCTCAAGAGGATCACCATCATCAAAAGTGACCATGGTTCATTAAGATGCAAGTTGGCTAATGCCAACTCAACATTGTTGTCCAAACCCATATCATTGGGAAACACATTCCACATCTTTGTGTTTCCCTTCAACCAGTGTTTTCTCTACTTGTAAAGAAGACAGAGGTTGGTGCGCACATACACTACTAAGTCACCTGACACGATGATAGAGAAGAGTTCAACAAAAGAGTTTATACTTGAGTGAAGGGTACATTTTTACTGGGGTCGAGATATAAGAGTTCAAAAATCAATGCTACCAACATCGAGGTACATAAAGGGCTTGGTGCTCTTGATTAAATGTAGTTCCATACCCTCATACATGATAGAATCTAGTGGAAACATTGCAATCTTGTCAATCTTGAAATCCTGAAAACTGTTAAGTCTGCTGAATTTTGAATAGGACCTAAAATCCTACTTTCTCCATATGAAGTCCAATGAGGTTGGAACCACTCTCAAACATACTTAAACAATTAATGGTAATGTAAAAAATTTAAGTAAAAGGATGAGTAAAAGTGACACTCTCCTTTATCGAGTAAAAGTGACATTCTCCTTTATTTTTCATTTTCATTTTTTTACTTTAAGAGTTTAATATTACCATTAATTACTAGGGTGGGTGAAATGGAGGGGGTGGGGACCTCTTTAAATAGCAATAGTAAAGCCAAAATAACCCTCAGCTGCACACCGAAACACCTCACAGCTACAACTTGCATAAGAAAATATGAGCTCGGATATTTTTCTGCGCAGGACACGTCCTATTTTCGGGACACGCTTGGCACGTGTCCTTTGAACATGACACATGTCAAATACGTGTCCTTAGCAGACACGTAGGATACATGACACGAGGGGGGGGGGTTGGACGTGTCCAGTGACTTTGGTGATAAATTATTTTAGAATCAGTTAATGTGGCCTTTTGGCATATGTTGAATGCTTTACCTTGCAATGCTAATGCCTAGTTAGAAGAGTCATCACTTTGTCCCTTTGTGGAATTGTGAGTGTTACTGTAGTGGTTCTTTGATATTTTGTTCATATGAGTCAAACTATTTTGGAATCAGTTAAGGTAGCCTTTTTGCATAAGTTGAATGTTTTACCTTGCAATGCAAATGCCTAATAAGAAGATCCATCACTCTGCCCCTTTGTGGAATCATTAGTGTAACTCTAGTGGTCTTTGATTTGTTGTTCATATCAAGGATAAACTATTTTGTAATCAGTTAATGTGAATTCATGGTTAGAGGAAGAAAAGTAGTAGAGAAGCAAAAAAAGCCCTGTTAAATTTTCACCTCAGAAGTGTTAAAATTTTGGTATGCTCGTTTAACCATAGACAATGTCACATCATTGTCACCCAAGCATAGGCACTTACACATGCCACCCCCGAGCACAGTAACCTTTGTTGAAAAACTGATGCATGTAAGTAAATTTAAAAAATTTACAACATACAACCAACATACCAATACATCCTGCATATATGAGGATCACGGAAAGTGAGACAATCACAAAGAGAACACAAGTATACCCTGGGAAACTCTCTTGGAGTAGAAAACCCAGCCAAAACTTCTCTTTAGATTCTTCAACAAAGTACAATACCAGTACAAGACTTTAGAGTAACTAGCTAGGACTCAGAGGGCCGAAACAATACCTCTGTTTCAGTGCTTACAAACTTCACAAATAGCTGAACTAATAGTTACAGTAACAACATAACAAAATCACCAAAAGATAACTGACTTTCCTTCTTGCCGTAGTAGACTTATGGCAGCCTTAACGCAGTATTTTTAGCAGCCTTATATCATCAAGGAACAACAAAAGACTTCAGCAAGAACAAAGTGCTTGTATCAACAGTATACTTCAACAACTAGCTGCCATATACCAGCAGAAGACTCCTGGAACTAGCAGCCATATACCAGCAGAAGATTCCAGTAGATATCAGTCATATACCATCAAAATACTTCAGCAAATAGATGCCTTGCCTCAGTAGAAGACTCCATCAAAACAAAGGTGTCCAAGTGTTAAGTGAATGCCCCTTTTTATAGGTTGGTTTGGCTGCCCTAAGAAGTTCCCTATGAATGTATGACCGCTGTATAACAGCGGTCATACCTGCCCTCCTTTGGCTGCCAAGAGCCACCTCCTAATGTTCCCAAGAGACACCTCCTAATGCTCCCAAAGGTCACTTCCTTTGTCTCTTCTAGAGGCTGCCTCAAACTGCTGTCTTAGGATTGTATAACAGCTGTCATACCACCACTTAAGCAGCCCCCCTAAGCTGGCCACTCTAACCGCCCTAAGCATCCCTCTTAAGCAGCCTCCCTAAGCTGGCCACTACAACTTCCCTAAGCAGCCCTCTTAGAGGTGCTATGAGGTTGACACATGGCATAAGGTTGACACTTGTCGTGTTTGATGCTTGACATAAAGTTAACACTATATCAAAACTTTATCACATTCCAACAAACTCCACTATCTAAAATGAAAGAGAGCACATTCAGAACTAGGCCAAGTATTGCTAATGTTCTGATTTTAATTGTTGCCATGCATGTCATTTGTCGATGCAGTGTAGAGATGCTGGTCAATTTGGGCATTCCATGGGTTATACTTGGTCATTCTGAGAGAAGGCTTCTACTGAATGAAGATAAAGAGGTACAACTTCACATTTACATAGTTATATTTATTAATTAATAACTGTTATGTCAGTGTATTCAAATTTTTAGTGATGAATTAACTGCTTGCAATTCTGCTAAACAAGATCAGATGCCTTTATGCAGGTGTAGTTGCCATCATAAAATTTCTAATCCTTGTGTGAGATTTGTTTCTTTTGATTGGAGTGACTTATTCAGTAACTTTATCTCGTGGACATGTCTTCCTTATTAAACACATCTTTTAGATTGAGGTTATATCATGCTTAGAGTAGATCTTTCTGGAACTAAACTGCGACGTTTCAAAACTATCTACACAGTTTAGTTCCAGAAAGATCTACAGCAATTATGACCAACTGTGAACACATACACACTCAGATATATCGTGTTACTTCACCTGCCTAAACTACTTTATATGATATATCTGAATGAATATTACAGGTATTTTTATTATGTTTTATGCTGCAGCATCTTGATTTTAGGATATGGATTGCTAGTTTGTTGCAGATAAAGTGGCTTATGCACTATCTCAAGGTTTGAATGTAATAGCTTGTGTTGGAGAGACTCTTGAACAACGGGAAGCTGGAGATACATTGAATGTAGTTTCTGAACAAACCAAAGCAATAGCAGGTTCTTGCAAAAAGAGATCTTACATATCTTTGTGTATCTTCACAAGTCAATTTCATTATTTTCTTGTTAGTTACTGGATATGATGGAAGAGTTCTGAATTTTGTCTTCCTCATATCTCCTGCTCACTGACCATATTTTCATTAACGCAATCCATGCTATAAGTTATTATCCTTGTAGTTGAATCCAATGTTGGACCATACTTCAACTGAGCATTATATTAATTATGTTAAAAATCATTTAGCTCCATTGCTTTAAGAAACTTGTATTTTCTAGTTGTTTTAGAATTTCTACAGGTCTACTTCCATGCTTTACATTTTAATAATATGTGTAAACTTATGCTCAACCCGTAACTCCTAGTATTTCAATTAAGGGAGCATAGATTGGGAAATATTAATGCTTTTTTATGCCCAGTTCCTTCATGTTAATTTTCAGACCATGGTAGGCAGATTCTGTGCTTAGAAAAATAACCTAACACTAGGGAGCTAAAATACCAAAAACCTCCAACCAAAACAGCATTTTCTAAATCCACAAACACATACTGCTGGAAATATGAAAAGAAAATACACAAAACTGTGAACTCTCAATACTGCATCTGTTTTCTATTGAAAATTGAAAGAAGAACTACACTGCAATAGCTCAAAACTAAATTCTGCTTGTAGGAGCAACATTTGGCCATATTGGCCTTTGCTGTATGGAAATTTGGCAGCAGTACAGAGTTCGGCAAATTTTCTGTAGAGTACAAATACAGTACTGTCAATGGAATTTTGATTATCTTTGATAATATACTTCATGTCTCTGATATCAGTAGACCCATAAATTAAAAGGAAACAGCCCAAAAACCCCAAAAATGTTAATTTTTTTTTAAAAACACCTATAAATATAAACTAAATCAACACATTTTCAAGGAATGATTTTTTTTTTTTAAATTTCTGATTTAATGCACATTCCTGAGGCCGAAATTTTTCTAAAATTTGGAACAAAATGCATATTATCATATTAATGAGATATATACTTCCATATTGGAGCCCTACTAAATTCTTTTGTTACGTATTTTTTCCATACTGAGTCGTATTTGTATTTGAAACTTGCTAATATGATGGAATAGGATGGCGTAGGGTTACATTGCATATGGACATACCCAAAAGTGTACTTAGGCTGACATAGCCAAACCCTATCTTTAACTCAAACTAGGAAGGTTTGCACAATTTGCATTGAGAAAGTTTTCCTAGAAAAGAATGCCCACTAGGAGATATAAGCATGCACCACCTCCTAGGATAATATGCCCTGTTCTAAACTTGGAAAGTACTCTAGCGTGTAAACCGTGCACTGGAATCTAAAAATGGTAAAGCAAACTCCAAAAGAGAAACGATATCTAACTTTGGAAATCTAAATCTGGGACACTAGTTCTAACACTGGTAGTGGATGAGGCTAGCGCATGCATGTTGAATGCATGCACGTGCCCCCCTATGCCACCACTCCTTCACTGTGCCTTCATTGTGATTGCATAGGTACCAAGGTAGTATTTGTTGGAGTGCACCATCACTGTTGGAGAATTAGCTGTTGAGCAATCAAGGTAAAATCTAACATTCCCTCGTTGCGAGGAAGGTGTTCTCCAGCAAGCCCAGTCTCTCCCTTGGTGTCTTGAAGTTTTCTTTAGCCAGGGGCTTTGCAAAATACTTGCAGTGTACAAATCCAAAGGAAAATACTCAAGAAGTTCTGCTGCCTTCTGAAATCCAACACTGAGGAAATGTACTAGATATCAATATGCTTGGAGTGATCATGAAACACTAGATTCTTAGAGAGCTTGACACAACTCTAATTGTCATATTAATCCACAGTAGGCTCCAATCTCTAATTGGTCAGCTATGCTATTAACTTGCAAAGCCAGATGGCCTCACAACTAGCAGAATTGGCTGCCACATTTGCCTCACAACTAGCAGAATTGGCTGCCACATATTTCGCCTTTGCCAAACTAAGTGCTATTGCTGCCCAATTCTCGTTGAACCAAGATATCATACTTGAACCCCCTTACCGAAGCAAAATCTAGAAGTACTCTTCTTGGCACTTGCATCTTGTGCTCAGTTAGAATTAACAAAAATGCAGTGCCAAATCACCATTTGCAACATACCTGAGACCATAATGAACTCACCATTTCAAGCATCGAAACCCATGCTTTGAGCAACCAAGTGAATTTGCCTCGAGTCAACCGTGTACTAGATCAGAGTGTTTACTGCAAGATAAATATCAGGTTTGGTATTCACCAGATACACAAGGGAACCAATCAACTGCTTGTATAATGAAGGATCTACCAAATTTGAATCTAAATCAGCATTTAACTTCAAATTTGGAACCATAGGAGTCTGCAAGCAAAATCTGGAAGTACTCTTCTTGGCACTTGCTGTCCAAGCAAAATCTTAAAGTAGTTTTCTTGTCACTTGCATCTTGTGCTCAGTTGGAATCACGAAAACCATGCAGTGCCAACTCACCTTTTCCAACATATGTTATATCATAATTTACTCTGGCCCTCAAGCATCGGAGCACATGCTTTGTAGCAACCTAGTGAATTGGCCTAGAGTCTGTCAATTTTTTAAGCATCTAATTTCAGATCTGAAAATTACTTCCAAGTGACCTCAAACAGTAAACCCCAGGGCTTTTGTCACTGAATAATTTTACACTGAAATTGTGACAGAAAATTACAGCAGAAACATAAAGATCGGAGAGTAACCTTTCATGCACAAGAGACACAAATTTCTTTTCTGTAAAATTTTCAGATCTGAAGGCAAAAACCAGCCCTCCAACAAATCTCAAAATCAGCAAATCTGAAGACAAAAACAGTCCTCTTGCAAACTTACAAATCAGCAAAATTTTCGGAAAATTCCCACACTTGCAAACATGCGTTAGCCAATTTTTACGTTCTACTGACGTCAGTCGTATGGACTGCTGTTGACAATCTGTACAGACTGCAACCTGCGTAGAAAACTCATGTGCGGCCTGCTTTTCTGTCCTTACGTGCGGCCTGATCTCTCCCACACATGCGACCTGTACAGATTGTTTTCTCCCACACATGTGACTGTACGGCCTGTTCACATGTGTGACCTGATTGACACGTGCGGCCTGTACCTACCTCTCACACTTGCGATTGCCTTTCTCTCTCTTCTCACATGTGTGAGCTCATTCGTGTGGCCTTCCTCCTTGGCTGAAAATAGAAAAACAAAAAGTCCAAGAAACCCTAGGCCAGATTTGCCAAAGTGCAGAATTTCCTTGCTGAAATTTCCACCCCAATCTCCTTAGCACAAATGCCCACTCACTTATGCCAACTCCATAATGTCACACTAAAATCTTCTTCACATTGCCTCTCCTTTTATAGGATTCTAATGAGTGAGTTTAGGAATCCCTTCTAAAATCAACATTAAATTAGAATTGTTTAAACTTTATTCACACATGTGGGTGTGAAACCCCAACATGTGGGTGTGAAGCTCCAACACAAGCCCCCAACACCAATTCAAAAGGGTTTTCACCAAAAGGAACATGCAATGTGGGTGTCAACGAAGATTCTCACATGCTCGACACCAAGGCTAATGTGAGAATACCTCCCTGAAGCTACAAAACATCAACATAGTCAACCATGTACTAGATCAAAGTGTTGATTGCAAAACAAATATCAGGTTTGGTATTCAACAGATACACAAGGGAACCAATCAACTACTTGTATAATGAAGGATCTATCAAATTTGAATATAATTCAACATATAACTTCAAATTTGGAACCATAGAGTGTTCGAGTAAGATCGGAAGTACCCTTCTTGGAACTTGCATCATGTGCCCAGTTAGAATCAACAAAACTATGTAGTGCCAACTCACCATTTCCAACATACCCCAGACCATAGTGAACTATGCCCTTAAGCATTGAAGCGCATGCTTTGTAGCAACCCAATGAATTTGTCTTGAGTCAACCATGTATTGGCTCAAAGTGTTGATTGCAAAACAAATATTAGGTCTAGTATTCACTAGATACATAAGGGACCCGGTGAACTACTTTTATAATCTTTATAATTAAGGATCTACCAAACTTGATTCTAAATCAACATGTAACTTCAAATTTGGAACCATAGGAGTTGTCCAAGGATTTACAATCCTTATCTGAAATCTTTTCAAAATCTCCACCCTGTACTTTCCTTGTCCAAGGAAGATGTCACTTGTACCCTACCAAACCTCTAGAGCCAGAAAATAATGCATGACGCTGATGTCATGCATGTCAAACTCCCATGTCAACTCTGTCTTGCACCTTGCAATGAGCTTCTTAGAACTACTTGTAAGTATTAGGGTTTCTACTTACAAGAACGAGACAAGCATATTAGATCTATGAAACAAATAATAAAGATCGAGATCTGCAACAGTGTTTGTGAAACCCAAATTAAGTAGGTACTCTTTAATTCTAGAGTACCATGCACATGGTGCATGCTTCGTCGCATAAAGGGCCCTCTTCAACTTGCATACATGGGTGTCTTGTCCATGCACATCAAAACCTCTGTACAGATTAATGTATATTTCCTCCTCAATCAGGCCATTAAGCATTGTTTACATCTATCTGCTATAAAGACATCCAAAAACCGATGCAAGTGATGTAATGGTTCTTATGGAAGTATACTTGGTAATTGGAGCAAAGGCCTCGTCATAGTCAACTCCCTTTCTCTAGGAGAACCCTCTCATTACAAACTTGGGCTTGAACTTCTCTATATTGTCATCCACTGTGTACTTTACCTTGTACACCCCCTTGGAGTCAATCATGGATTTACTCTCTGGTCTCAACACAATCTCTTAGACATCATTATACACTTTTGTCATGGCATCTTGCCACGTGCTCTGTATTGATGTCCTCACAAATAGAAGTCTCTACATTAATGATGGAAGATATCTTTGCAACATAATTAGGAAATTTCATAGGGGGATGTCTTACTCGAAAAGAAGTCATTGGAGCTCCTACTTGCTTCTAAGTAAGCAACCTAGGCTTATGGTCCGAATTGGATTGTAAAACATGGTTTGTTCTTGCATTGGAACTTTGTTGATCTGAATCTGATTTTTTTTGAAATCTATGGATTAACGTATGGGACACCAAGCTTTTCTCGTTTCTTATCCTCCCCAGGAGGTTCGTGAGACTTAGAAGACCAAGTTTCCTCATTAGACTTCCCATCTTGATTCGCAATTTTCTTCCACTGTGATGGAATGTAGATTCTGTAAGCCTTTGGAGGACTCATTGTAAATAACTAATATGTTAGTTATTTTTTAGCTTGGTTGGTGTCTCAACTATGCCTTTATGTCCCCTAGGCTAGCTGATGGACACATTAAAAGGCCCAGATCAGCCTTATTTATCTCTGCCCAAGTCTGACTTAGGAAAATCAACAATATTTCAGTCTTGAGTGGATTGTGGGGCCCAGTGATCCGGATTTTATGAGTAGAACGAAATGAATACAGATTATTAACAGGTGCTTAACACAAAATAACAGAGATACAATAAAACTGGTTTTCTATTCAATAACGAAATAAGCTGAAACTGTAAAATGCAACGGAAACAAGCTTGTTGGAATGGTGGCGGCTTATCTCTGAGAAGAGATGTGACGACAACGTGCATTCACCAGAAGAAAGTTACAATGAGGTTCTAAAGGCCTTTTTACAATAAGCAAGAATGCCAAAAACCCTAGACATCCAAAAACCTAACCCTATGAGATGAAACGCCAAAAGTCATGTGGGCCCCGTTTGGGTAAGCTAGTACATCAACTTCTCGGGGTCGTAACTTTTTCATACGATCTCCGTTTTAGGCGTGTGATAGCCCGTTGGAAAGTTATCGCCGAGGAGATTCATTTTGGGGGCTCAATCACGCCTTCTGCTATCATTGAGGAGCTCGATGCCGAAAAACCTTCATTTAGGCCCTCAAAATGGCCCCGAAAGTAAAAACTGCTAAAAATAGTAAATTGCCAAAAATGCCAGAAAACTGTTTTGAGCCAGTTGGAAAAGGTGGGTGGCCACCGATATCCATCTGGATCAATCCTCCCTCCTTAGGAAGCAATGGTCTCCATTGCGTTGAGATCCCCCATTATATGAGGAAATTTCTGCTGAATTTGGCCTCGGGTGAGCCACTTGCCTTGGTGCAGGAGCTGCCCTGCTTTGACGACTCGATAAAGCTGGATCCTTTGTTGTCGAGTGCCCTTGATCTGTCTGTCCACAATCTGATCATTGGATGCCTGTTGTATGCAGTCGGGGCTGAGCTCTGTTGGTGTCAGCTGTTCTGCTACTTCTGAGGTGTCCAATAATGGTGGGAAATAAGGGCGAAGGAGATCCACGTTGAACACTGGGTGCAGGCCAAGGAAAGGAGGAATGTTGAGCTCAAAAGCATTATCCCCCACGACCTTGGTGATAGTGTATGGTCCATAACGGAGTGGGCGAAGCTTTCGATGGGGTCCTGTAAGGCGTTCTTTCTGCAAGTGCAACCAAACTTTGTCGCCCACCTGAAACTTATGCGGCACCCGATGTTGATCATGGCGTTGTTTGTACTTGTCATTGGACTTCTGTAGGATATCTTGAACCTGTTGGCGGATGTGCTGGATCCGCTCAATGAACCGGGTGGCTTTGTCAGCTTCATTTGGAGCAGGAGATGAGTCAATCGAGGTGACCGCAAGGGGAAGTGCAACATCTATGGGACCCAATGGTTGGAATCCCAACCCCACTTGAAAGGGGCTGTGGTCGGTTGAGCTATGCAAGGCTCGGTTGTAGCTATGCTGGACATAAGGAAGTCTCTCATCCCATGTGCGAGGGTTCTTTGAATTATACATGTGAAGGATATGCACAATCATTCGATTTACAACCTCGGTTTGACCATCTGTCTGGGGGTGGAAGGCCGTGGATTTGGTGAGCTTGGTGTCCAGCAGTGACCAGAGGCTCGACCAGAATGTGCTGAGAAATCGACTATCCCGATCTGAGACAATGGTTTGTGGGATTCCAAAATGTACCCAGACTCGTTCAAAGAAGAGCTTGGCAGTGGCCTCTGCTGTGATGCTCTTCTTGCAGGCAACCAGAATCGCCATCTTAGAAAAGCGATCAACAACCACAAAAACACAGTCATTTCCCCGCTTGGTGGATGGGAGGCTCGACCTGTAGTCCATTGAGATGGATTCCCATGGCCTGTCAGGAGTAGGAAGAGGGGTGTACAAGCCCTGTTTCTTAGTGGTCGGTTTGGCAATAGTGCAGGCAGTGCATGACCTGATATACTTGCCGACCTCCTGTCGAAGTTTCGACCAGTAGAAATGTTTCTGTAGCATCGCCACTGTCTTTTCAACGCCGAAGTGTCCTGCCACCCGACTGTAGTGGGCTTCTCAGATCAGCTTCGCTCGCTCGCTTGATGGAACACAGATATGGCCCAGACGACACAACAACCCATCCTGAAGATGGAAATTATTGACAACTGCATTTGCACCCAACATTTGGTAGGTGGTGGCAAAGTCAGGGTCTGTCTCATAGAGTTGGGGCTATCCAGATGTCTCATGGCCGCAAGAGTCTAGCACCGTGGTGAGTGCCACGACTGGCGGTCTGCTGAGGCAATCAACGACACGATTGGTGCTTCCTGTTTTATACTTGATGTTGAGGTGGAACTGCTGCAAGTATGTGGACCACTTTTGATGGCGGTCATTTTGCAGTTTTCCCTGTGTCTGCATGAACTGCAGTGGCTTATGATCAGTGTGGATGACTATCTCCTTCCCAAGAATGTAATGTCTCCACTGGCGACATGCTTGCACAATGGAGTACATTTCTTTGTCGTAAGTAGGGTACTTACAGACAGTGTCTCACTATGATAGGCCACGGGGTGGCCGTGCTGAGTGAGAACGGCGCCCACGGCATAGTCTGAAGCATCTGTCTCGATCTCAAAGGGATGCCACAGGTCTGGTAGTGAAAGAACTGGGGCTGAGCACAAGCGCTGCTTCAAATCATCGAACGCTTGTTGTTGGGACCGACCCCACGCAAATTTCGCCTTACCACCACCCTTGTTTATTTGGCTGAGGGCCCATGCAATATGGGAGAAACCCAACACAAACCTGCGGTAGAAATTAGCAAGTCCCAAGAAGCTTCGAAGCTCAGTGAGTGTTGTTGGGGCTGGCCAGTCACGGATGACTTGGATCTTGGCTGGATCCACATGTACGCCATGCTGATCAATGATGTAGCCTAGGTAATGGACCCTGTCCATGCCGAAGGAGCATTTTTCCAGGTTGGCGTATAGCTTGTGCTGC
>ML799713.1:114672-125035 GCA_009831015.1 Picea engelmannii | reverse complement strand
TGCTGCCGCAGGGTGTGCAGAACCTGCTGAATATGTTGCAAGTGTTCGTCCCAAGTCTTGCTGTAAATTAGAATGTCATCCAGATACACCACTACAAAAGTATTGGTGAATGGTCGCAGGATATCATCCATCATCCTCATGAAAGTGGCTGGAGCATTTGTCAAACCAAAGGGCATGACCAACCATTTAAAAAGTCCTTCCTTTGACTTGAAGGCGGTCTTCCATACATCTGTCTGTTCTATCGGGACCTGGTGGTAGCCAGACTTCAGATCAATCTTACTGAAGTGTTTGGCCCACGTGAGTTGATCAAGGAGGTCATCGATTCGGGGAATCGAGTACCGGTTTCTGACAGTGATTTTATTTAGAGCCCGGTAATCAATACAGAGTCGCCAGGTTCCAACTTTCTTCTGTACCAGCACGATTGGGCTCTTGCAAGGTGATGAGCTAGGGCGTATGTGCCCCTTGTGGAGCAGTTCTTGGATTTGTCTCTTGATCTCCTCATTCTCTAACAAAGAGCGACGATAGACTGGCCCATTGGGCAGCGGTGCGTCGGGGGTCAGATCGATGGGGTGCTTGACCTGGCAGTGCATAGGTACCCCTGTAGGTGAGGAGAAGATATCCGAGTATTCTTCCATGACCTTATCTACTTGCTTCCGTTGTGTGGAGAGGTCGGCCGCAGAGACCCTGGATGTGGCTACGATCTTTCGCTTATTCTGAGAGCGAATTACGAAGAAGACAAACTTCCCTGTCTGAGAGATGACCTTCCTACATTGCTTAGCAGAGATCAAGGAAATAACACTAGGTGGGACTGCCTCGGGTATCCTGTACAATTTCCTGTTCAAAGTAATAATAACACTACGAGGCCTAGACTCATATACAGCACGACGTTTCCATAAATAAGGTTGGCCCAAAAGAACATCACAAACTTCAAGAGGAGCAACATCACACAATACCTCGTCTTTGAAGGGCTTGATGTCATACGACAATCGACATTGTTGGCCGACACAGAGATTGCTTCCTTGGCGGAGCCATCCAAAGGTGTAGGGTTGTGGGTACGGCGTTGTTGGCAGGGCCAATCGCTTGACGACCTCTGCTGAGATGAGGTTCTTCTGGCTACCGCTGTCAACGATGAAGTGCAGCGGGGTGCCTTTTACCCACATCTGTGAATGGAAGAGGCGCTCTCCTTCTTCTGGCTCGTCTGGTTCACCAGGCTAGATCTTGGTGGTAGCAACGGTGGCACTGGGTTTCGCATCAATGATCCGTCTTCCCCTTTCTGGTTCTGCTTCGGAGTCAGAATCTCCATCTGATTCAGAGGCTTTCACTTCGGTCACCAGCGACTGCTTTGAGCGACAGTCAGCAGTGTTATGCCAAGGGCTCTTATGGAAGTCGCACCACTTCCCGGTATCTTTCTTTGTCTTTTCGGTGTCCTCCTTTGCTTGCGGCTTGTACTGGTTGTCTTGATACTGTCCATCTTTGCTCTGTCCTTTGTTTGGTGGGTTGGGGCCGCCATTTCCTGGCTTTTGTTGTGAGGGGTTCCCAGGCCCAAATTGGCGCGTCTTTTGTTTGAGCACAAGGATGAGATGTCTAGAAATTCTATTTCGGTCTGGATGTATCTATGCAGAGCACCGCGAAGATGTCGCTCCGAATCTTTGATACCTAACTTGGTGCGCAAGGTATGGAAGATATTTGTGAAATCTGGCACTGCTTGGTCTCTTTCTTGCCGTAGTGTGGTCCATTTGGTATACAGGTCATCATAACTTCCGACAGGGTAGTACTGTTCCTTAATAGCATCCCTGAAGGATTCTCAGGTGGCCATGACTGAAAATAATGAGGTTTCCTCTGTTTCCTTTTGCTCACAGAAAGTTTCCCACCAATCTTTGACACGGGGAACGACTTTGAGGAGCGCAAAATTAATCTTTTCTCTATTCGAAAATTTATGAACAGAAAAATACCCTTTTAGTAGATTCAACCACTTGTCTACAGCATCTGCGTCTATCTGACCTTCAAATATAGGAATATCAAAGTTTATTTGTACCTTGAAGGGGGCGACGCCTCCGTTCGAAGAAGATGCATCGCCTGTTGGTAGTCGCCGAAGGATTTGCGCGAAACTATCCATCATCTCGTTCCTTTGTTGCGTGAGGGCTTCCTCAATCAACAGTTTGAAAGGATCTCCTGTTCCGTCATCTTTCTTTTGTTTTGCCATGGGAGGTCGCTTGGGCATGCGAGAGCTTCTGTCCTCAAGAGAAACAAGCTCGAGACCCAACTCTTTGTACTTCGACCTCGTTGGGGACATGCATTAAGACGAAAAGGAGCAGACCGCTCTGATACCACTGATCCAGATTTTATGAGCAGAACGAAATGAATATAGATTATTAACAGGTGCTTAACACAAAATAACAGAGATACAGTAAAACTGGTTTTCTATTCAATAACGAAATAAGCTGAAACTGTAAAATGCAGCGGAAACAAGCTTGTTGGAATGGTGGCGGCTTATCTCTGAGAAGAGATGTGACGACAACGCGCATTCACCAGAAGAAAGTTACAATGAGGCTCTGAAGGCCTTTTTACAATAAGCAAGAATGCCAAAAACCCTAGACATTCAAAAACCTAACCCTAGGAGATGAAACGCCAAAAGTCATGTGGGCCCCGTTTGGGTAAGCTAGTACATCAACTTCTCGGGGTTGTAACTTTTTCATACGATCTCCGTTTTAGGCGTGTGATAGCCTGTTGGAAAGGTATCGTCGAGGAGATTCATTTTGGGGGCTCAATCATGCCTTCGGCTATCATTGAGGAGCTCGATGTCTAAAAACCTTCATTTAGGCCCCTCAAAATGGCCTCGGAAGTAAAAACTGCTAAAAATAGTAAATTGCCAAAAATGCCAGAAAACTGTTTTGAGCCAGTTGGAAAAGGTGGGTGGCCACCGATATCCATCTGGATCACCCAGGAAAAGGGGGTGCCCAGTTGAGTGCTCTTTGGGACCCTATCTAAGTGGGGCGCTCCACTTAGTGGAGTGTGGGGTCCAACTTATTGAGAATGTAGCAAGGAAGGTCTTCCACACATTGCAACGTCATAGCATGGTGGGGGACAATGAAACATTAGTCAAGTTGATTAATTAAACTTTTCCTAAAGTCTAACTTAGGGAAGAGGACTTTTGATGTGTTATATTCTTTAGTTGACTTATTAAGCACCTTTTCTAAGGTTAAAGTGAAAATAATTTAAGAGATGGATCTTTTAATCTAGACCAACCATCTCAATGAGTGAAGGAGAGTTGATCTCAACCCTCCATCCTTATGAGATTAGGGTTTTCACTTGCTCAACATGGTATACGGACAATCGACTTGGCTAGAGGGGTGCATTGAGCATTTGAGAGATTGGTCAGAGGAGCATCAATATGGGTTTGTGAGAGGAGCGTTTTGCAGGGAGACAGAGGACTTCCAATAGAGAATCCACTCATTTCCAGGGTCAAGTAGAGGCCGAAGCCTTCAGCCACGCAGAGGAGCCATCAAGGGTGATGTAGGGCTAACACAAGAGCTGTACGATTTGCGCAGAGGCACTTGTGCAGGGTTTTGTTGAAGCTTTGGGGTTCCAGAAGTTGAGGAAAGGGCCATACTTCATCTTGGAAGCATTATGCCGAGCTTTGGTTCAGTATTTTTTTTGAGGCCAATTCATTGTAAGAAGATCTCTATATTTTCCTACTGAATAATAAAAATCTCCAAATTTGCTGCACTGGTTTTTCCTTTGGGGTTTTTCTAGGGACTATTGTCCAAAAATCTGTGTGCATGTGATGTAATTGCTGCTGCCTTCTATTGTTATGTTCCTGGTTTAATATTCTACTGTGCATCATAAATTGTTGTGGAAATAACCTAGTGAAATTATCTATAAAAGTAATTTAATTGATTAAAGTGTTGGGTTTAAAGAAAATTCACACAACCCAAAGAAGGTGGCTCAATCTTAGCCATTGAAGGCTTGGTTGGGCACACATCTTAAGACAACAAGATGGCTGATTGAAGGATGAAAGGATGGGCTGAGGGTGTGAAGGACACACATTCCTCATTTGTGAGATGCAAGTGAGCTGAAGGAGGGCGCATTGGGCCGAGGAAGAGGGCAACTGGTTGGGTGGTTTGAGTAGCCTGTTGAGGGGCAATTCCAGGGCATTTTGGGCAGCTTGTAGAGGCTGAATTTTTGCAGCTGAAGAGCCCATACCTGCTGGAGCATACTGGGCCATACTAGGCCGTATTTTTCAGCAAACAATAGGGCCGATTTGAGTCTCCCAAGACTGACAGACAAGTGTCATGAGTCTAGGGTGAAGTTTGTATACTTCAAAGACAATAGTGGCATGTTGCAGAATGTCTCCCTCGTTGAGAGGGAGTGTTGATGTTTGGACAACATCGGGAAGACATTCTCTAAAGATAATAATTAATAATATAATTATTATTGATTATTAAATATAGTATATAATAAGTAAATGATAATAATAAATAGTTATTGATTATTCAAGGGACGTATCCTTTCATGGATGGTCACCTTATGTTCCATATATATGGAACACTCATCATTGTAATAATATATCGATCATATCTAATATGAAGAAAAACCAACAACTTTCAGGCCATTCAGTAACAACAGAGGGTGATTTTCAGCAGGCCGTACAACAGAGATTGCTTGGTCGTACAACAATGTTAGAGGCAGCTTTTTGCTGGTCTGTACAACTGGGTGTAGCTGGGCCGTACAACTGATAAAAGAGGGCAGACAGATCTGCTGTAAGAAATTTTTGAATAATTTTGTTGCTGTAATATTCCTTTGAAGCCCATAATAGAAGGCTTCCTTTGTTGGTTTTCCCCATAGCGGGGTTTCCAAGGTATTTTTGGTGTTCTTGTGTATTTCGTGCTTGGTTTCGTGTATGCTTTTGTTGTCATTTTTCTGATTTATAACTCAGCTGTAGGTTAATTGCATAACTTTGAAATTTATAACAACAAAGTAAATTTTTAGGTTTAGTAATTATTGGCATTAATCTTAGTGACCGAGTTATAGGAAAAATTAATATGGTATTAGAGCTCAACCTTTGAGTACAAGACAAACCAAGCTTCTTGTTGTTGAGACCAGGAAGAGTAATTCGACAAGAGGGATGTATAACCAGAGAAAGTGGGGCAGCTAGAGGAGTTGACTCAAATGGCAGGCCTAAGGTTCGAAGACAGCTAGAGGGTGCCTCAAGCTTCTGTCCTTGGAGGGAGCGTATAGGTTTGGTGTTGGAGGAGAATGGGCTATTGGAATTTGTTGAAGGGAAAGCAATCCCTCTAGCTGATCCAACACAACTAGCAACCCACCTCAAGAAGGATGTAAAGACGAGGAGGATTATTGTGGATGGTGTTAAAGAACATAATTATCCCATATCTATCTTGCAAGAAGACAACCTAGGAAATGTGGGATGCCCTAGTGAAGCTGTACCAGTCTGATAACCAAAGTAGGAAGATGTTGTTCAGAGAGAAGCTGAGAAGCACAAAGATGCCCAAGGGAGAGTCGGTGGTCACTTACCTCACAAAGTTCACTCAAATCAGAGATGAATTGGTGGTTGTGGGAGAGGTAGTGGACGAGACTGAGTCTGGTGAGAACAACCTTGAATGGCTTCACCAAGTAGTGGGAAGTATTTGTCCGTGGAGTGGTGGCTTGGGAGAAGCTCCTTGATTAGGGTAGACTATGGGATGACTTCACCTAGGAAGAGTTGAGAGTTGATGCCACTCAGGTTATCTAGTTGAAAAGTTTAGAGGAGGAGAATGTGGCTCTTCATGCGAAGAAGAACACTGGAGGAGGCTCGATGGACATGAGTAAAGTGAGATGCTTTGCATGTCACAAGACTGGCCACTATGCCAGCCTGTGTCCCAAGAAGAAGGAGGCAGAAATGTCAACCTCAACATCTATTGAGATAGATGAGTTTGCAGAGAAATTCGAGGATGAATTTTCTCTGGTTGCCTCTCTTTCGAGCAACAATAGATTGGTTGAGTTGGAGGACAGCGGGGCATGGTTCATTGACAATGGATCTTCTTGTCATATGACAGGAATGAGTTTAGTGTTCCTTGTTTCAGAGACGGGCTCAGACTGCCATGTGAAGACTGGGGCACACACCAGACATGCAGTGAAGGGGGATGGATGCGTCAAATTCCAGCTAGAGTCAGGTGTTTCTCTGGAGGTGGATGAGGTGATGTTTGTATCAGAGTTGATGGTTAATTTGTTCTCTGTGTCAGCTCTGGAGGATAAGGGGTATGCAGTGATGTTCAAGGATGGACCAGTGCTCATACAGTCAGAGGGAGCATCCTTGGATGTAGTAGTGAGGCTTGACATCAGGAAAGGCATGATGCACATGGTGTTGGGACAACTTGTAGTTGGATCCAAGGTGATCTTGGATCAAAAATCCGTGTCTGTGGCTGAATCTAGTGGACGAGAGGCTTCATCCAAGACTGTTAGCTGGTATGATCTGACACTGATGGATGAGCAGAGCAGGAGATCAGATCAGAGTGCAACAGAGGTAGCAGGGATGTCTTCTAGTTCAGAGGGAGCAACTACAACAACAATATATTTGATGGGACTAGAAATTGATCCGGGTGGAGACACCTCCCTTGCTAAGAGGGAGTGTTAGTTTTTTTTTAGCTCAATTGGTGTCTTAGCTATGCCTATGTGTACTAGGCTAGCTGATGGACACATTAAAAGGCCCAAATTAGCCTTATTTATCTCTGCCTAAGTCTGACTTTAGACAAATCAACAATATTTCAGTCTTGAGTGGATTGTGGGGCCTAGGAAAAGGGGGCACCCAATTGAGTGCTTTGTGGGACCCTATCTAAATGGGGCGCTCCATTTAGTGGAGTGTGGGGTCCAACCCAAAGAAGGTGGCTCAATCTTAGCCATTGAAGGCATGGTTGGGCACACATCTCAAGGCAGCAAGGTCGCTTATTGAAGGATAAAAGGAGGGGATGAGGGTGTGAAGGACACACATTCCTCATTTGTGAGATGCAAGTGAGATGAAGGAGGGCACATTGGGCTTAGGAAGAGGGTAACTGGCTTGGTGGTTTGAGTAGCCTGTTGAGGGGCAATTTTAGGACATTTTGGGAAGCTTGCAGAGGCTGAATTTTCGTAGCTAAAGAGGCCATACTCTTGGAGCGTATTGGGACATACCATGTCGTATTTTTCAGCAAGCAATAGGGCCTATTTGAGGAGACTGTACAACAGTCCAGGAAGGTCGAAATTCTCAGGCCATCCAGCATCAACAGGGGGTGATTTTCAGTAGCCCTTACAACAGTATTAGAGGTAGCCTTTTGCTGGGCTGTATAATTGGGTGTAGTTGGGTCGTTTAGCTGATAAAAGAGGGCAGATCTATTGTAAGAAATTTCTGAATAATTTTGTTGCTATAATATTCCTTTGAAACCCATAATAGAAGCCCTCGTTTACTGGTTTTCCCCACACTGGGGTTTCCAAGGTATTTTTGGTGTCCTTGTGTATTTTTTGCTTGGTTCTGTGTATGCTTCTGCTGTCATTTTTGATTTATAACTCAGCTGTAGGTTAACTGCATAATTCTGAAATTTATAACAACAAAGTAAATTTCTGGGTTTAGTAATTATTGGCATTAATCTCAGTGATTGAGTTATAGGAAAAATTTACAAAATATCCCCTTCAAGCTAGAAGGTTCAAGCTTAAATCTCCTCTCATCAAGAATATGAATACACCAGGACAACCAAAAACATGAAAATGAGATACTTGTAGTTTTTCATCAATAAAAGCTTCTTCAAGTGTTTTCCTTCAAGATCTTGTGAGGACACCCGTTCAAAATGTAGACAAGTAGAAACATGGGCGGATCTAGATCATGAATCATAGCCTTGGTTGTCTCTATTAATGGACTCGTTCTTTCTCTTTGCAACCCCATTTGTTGAGGGTTGTAAGCTTAGTTGCACTAGAATTGCTCTTGCAATCTCCAAAACTTGTTCACACTGTTCCATTATTTTTGGGAGCTAAGGAATGGGTATGAAATGCCCCCAATTGGTTGGGAACTGTTCCTAGAACTTGGGAGCTTTTTGGGAGCTTCAAAGTCAAGGAAATGGGAGCTTGGGAATGTTTTAGATAGAGTTTTTGGTATAGGGAGCTTGTAGAAGCTCCCCATTTGATAGGAAGCTCCCAAGCTTGTTGGCCCCAAATCGGTGCATGCTTGAAGCCTTGACATGTTTTCTCATTGTTTTGGTGCCAATCTCCTGACACCCCCCAAAAAAAACCATAGCACAATATTAAAAACCCTAATTTCTACGTATGAAATAGACAGGGGGAGCTCGTGGGCCCCAAATTGGTGCATCCTTGACATGTTTTCTCACTGTTGTGGTGCCAATCTCATGAAACCACCCCCCAAAAAAACCATAACACAATATTAAAAACCCTAATCTCTACGTATGAAATAGCCACCTTGTCATGAAGAATACACATCGTTTGACATTTGGCATCATGTTGCATTGTGAGTCGTTGTGTGAGTGAGCAATGTTGTGAGTCTTGTGTGAGGAGGGCCAAGGTGTATTGACTCTTGAGTAGTCACGGTTGAGTGAGGGCTAAGGCACATTGAAGAGTCACGAGTGAGTGAAGCGCATTTAGGAGCATTGTCAACAATGCATTTTGAGAAGTGGTGTGAGGCATCTTTCCAGTGTTTGGTCATCTCAACATTGTAAGCAATAGCGTGAGAATTCGTGAGCAACTGCCAACATTTGTCATTTTCTCACACCAGCGTTTTCCAGGTATTCTTGTCCACTAAATTCTATTATGTGATTTCCTATAGTGTTGTAAGTTATGTTGCATGGTTTCTTGAATTCTATTGCATGGTTTTACTATTTTAATTGCCTATGAGGTCTGTTAAAGCCTAATAGTAATAGCTTAAGACATGACACTTTTGAAGTTTTTTTATAGGCTTTAGTTAAAGAGACTAGTGGGTGAGTTTTGTTATTTGTGACTTGTTGAACAACTAAAAGTACTAAAGTACTAAAGTCTACTATACTATACTCTGTACTATATAGCAATTCCAGAAGATAGTAGGAGGCAAAGTTGTCCTAGATCGACCTCCAATTTGATCGAAATAAAATTTAAATACTAAAATTTGAGGCATTTCTAGGATACAAAATAATTGAGGAATGGTCTACATTTTGATTGAAATAAATACTAGAGTTGAGGCATTATTAGGAGTCAGAACATTCCAATATTGGCATTTTGTTACAGTTCTTAGTTCTTAGTTTAGTCCAATATTTGTGTAGTGTGTTCGTGCACCATGAATGTGACATGGACATTGGTAAGTAGTGTCTTTAAGCAACTTATAAATTGAAATGTAATATATATCAACACACCATCCACTGCAATCTTGTAGCATATCTCTATCATTGTCTGGATACATTGTAGGCTAGAATATTTTTTTATATTTTTTTAATATATAGTATTGCCACTCCTAACTTGGTGTTTCCTGCAAATTTGGGCAAAAATTCTAGTCATTGTAGATACTTGTATCCTCATTCCCAACATTCTTGTGATCGGGAAGCTCCTGCAACATAGGTTGTAAGGTAATGTCAATTGTATCATAATAAACTACTGGGAAGGATATGTATGATGCATCACAATAAATTGAAGCATCCACTGTAAAACCAATTCTTGGAACATAAAGAATGTCTCCAAATGTGGAGGGGTTGATAATGATATCATCACATCTTGGAATAGATAAGTCCTAGTAGGCAAAATGCATTGTCAAATGTGCACCGTAGCAAGAGTCCTTCAAGTTCAACAATAGTGTAGAGGAAGTTTCTGTAGAAGGTACATCAAAGTATGATAGAGAAAGATCCATTGTAAAAGGTTAAGAATCATATGTGGAAGAATACTTAGTAAGAAGTAGTGGAAATGATCCTAGTGGATCATGAATAGAAACTCCACCAAATTTGTATGGGAAGGATCATATAGACAATATATTGGAATACAGGCCTATGTGCTTGATCCAAAAAACCTGAAATGCAAAATTGATGAAGGCATACTTTGATCAAGGCTTTGGCATAATAGATCAAACCCACATGTAGAATGCATGATCTCATGTGCATTGTAAATTGTTTGAGTGGTGTTGTCAATAAGATCCTTGTCACAAGCTATTACTCTATGAAGTAGTACTAGAGCTGATCCACAGGAGCATTAGAGAGTGTTGAGATTTGGATACCTTGGAAAGTGGTCCCCATGTGCTTATGACTCTCTAAGCACAAAGGGGGAAGACTATTACCCTTGTACTTTACTTTATGATTCTAATTTCACTTTGACTTAGGAGTTTTAAGTCAAAAGTGAAATATGTCACTTAAGTCATAAAGTGACAATTAAT
>ML799713.1:77285-103046 GCA_009831015.1 Picea engelmannii | reverse complement strand
AAATTGATGAAACTATCACTTTTGAATGTGAAACGGGTAATTATCATACTTTTTGTCCTATTAGCTGTGTATCCTGGTTGTATCAAAAGATTGAAGACAGTTTCTTTTTGGTAGTGGGCACAAAAACATGTGGTTATTTTCTCCAAAATGCACTTGGAGACTAATAAGATATATACATGAATAAATGCATGCATAGAAAAGTCTGCTGCAATAAGTCATTCATATCTATCTATTCATCATCTCAGAACTTTAATAACAGAGAAGAAAAAGTACTGTAAAAGACAGAACATTCATATGAGAAAGTCTATAAAATGAACAATGTAACTTTGTAGCATTCACAATAACTAGAAGTCCATTGGAAGCAGTTCAGGTAAACTGTTATCAGAAAATATTTCATTTCCATCAAACTGGCCCCAAGGGCTTCTTGCTATTAGGATCTCAGAAAAATAGTTTTCCAAAATTAGAGAATGAAAGAGCCCTTTCTAAGTAGACGCTCTTTGACTTATATAGCTGAGTTTGTAATTGTTTCTTTGTGACTTCTTGAATTCTAAATTAACAGTTGCAAACTCTTGATCTCCCTTCTTTTGTTTCTTCCTACTTCACAAAAATTAGGTTGAAGTCTACGACTTGAATTTAATTTCATGATTTCCCCTTGTCCTTATCTCTAATGTATGATGTCCATACTTCATGATAAGTTGAAATTGATATTATTCTATGAAAAACCAAAGATTTTAAAGTAACTTCATGGCTGTCGAGTTTTGAGATAAGTTTTCATGTCCCTTTTCAGGGTGGCCAAGAAGTGAATTAGATTTTGAGCCTTTGTGGGTTTTATTATATGTTTGTTCATAATGGCACTCATTATCTTATGTGGGATCCCTGTAGCCAGTTCCTTGGAGCGCATGGCCTCTTCTAGTTCTGCCTGTCTTTGTTCATTTGGCCTATGTTCGCCCAACTCACCAGTTTGGGGTAAGTGGCGTTTGCTTGACAATATGATGGCTTCTTTGTGGAGTCTTACGCATATATCAAGGGAATTCTTCAAATCCCTTTCAAGTCTTTTTCCCCGTTTGTTGACAGTTAGGGTAGCATAATTTAATTTGCTTTTCCAATTAGTCATTCTTGGGAGGGCTTTTCGGGACATTCAGGTTATGAAAAACCAAAGAATTTAAAGTAACTTCATGGCTGTCGAGTTTTGAGATAAGTTTTCATGTCCCTTTTCAGGGTGGCCAAGGAGTGAATTAGATTTTGAGCCTTTGTGGGTTTTATTATATGTTGTTCATAATGGCACTCATTATCTTATGTGGGATCCCTGTAGCCAGTTCCTTGGAGCGCATGGCCTCTTCTAGTTTTGCTTGTCTTTGTTCATTTGGCCTGGGTTTGCCCAACTCACCAGTTTGGGGTAAGTTGTGTTTGCTTGACAATATGATGGCTTCTTTGTGGAGTCTTACGCATATATCAAGGGAATTCTTCAAATCCCTTTCAAGTCTTTTTCCCGTTTGTTGATAGTTAGGGTAGCATAATTTAATTTGCTTTTCCAACTAGTCATTCTTGGGAGGGCTTTCGGGACATTCAGGTTATCCTCTGTCCATTTTCTCATCTCATCCAAGTCCGTTCTTATCCCAATGAATTTAGTGTTCTTCGTCTTAGTTTTGTCCATTTGTGCGAGAATTTGAGCGACTTTTTGTTTTGAAATTCTGACACTTAAGTATACATTTGTTTGGGCAAGTTATATATTTCTCTCTATTTTTTCAACACTTACCTTGAACTCTTGGATGCTGGTCCTATTGCCTTTGTAGAATTTCACTTTTACTTCGAGGATCTCAATTCTTTCCTTATTTGTTCGATCTCTTACACCATATTCTTAAGGTTTTGCTCGGACGCCTGGGTGAAAGCCACACCAGTGGAAGCAATGTCCAATGGATCTTTCGTGATATTTTCAACCATAGCCTTCTTTGAGGTGATCGAAAGTGAAGCAACTTAGGAGACGTGCAATCTTCTAATGCTTTGTTGGACAATCTTTTCTGAGTCTTTATCAAATTTGAAGGAGTTCAAATTTGCCACTTTTTGGGCCTTGGATGGTGTGAACGTCCCTAGTCCTAATTCTTCTAGGGGGAAGTGTCCTCCAGTTAGGGGTGTGCTTGAAGAAGCTCTTGGCATGGCAATATCCATTGGGTTTGTGTCTTGTGCTTCTTCCCATGCTTTCTTATTTTCTTCCTTTTTTTTTTCTTTCTCCCCCTCATTTTCCTTTTGCTTTTCTTCTTGTTCTTTGAGGGCTCTTTCCATCTCTCTTTGTTCTTCCTCATTTCTTTTCTGCTTCGGTTGTTGCTGCATCTTTCCTTCTTCTTTGCTCTGTGTTTGTTGTTGTTGTTGTTGCTGTCTCTTCTTCTCTTTTGTTTTGCCTATGCTTTTGCCTCAATTTTTGCTTTTAATTTCTTTCTTATTTTTCCTTCAACTTTGGCTTCACTTTCGTCTTGTACTTTGCCTTTATGTTGGGAGCTACCTCCCCCTTTGAAGATCACCTTATCATAAGTCCTTCCTCTTCTTCCAAGGCTTTAGGCTTGCAACTCCACCTATACTTGCAGGGTTGACAATGTTTGCTGAGGGTCTTTAGAAGGTCGTGTTCGTGGAATCTTTTTTCTCAAAATTGGAAGGTGGCTAGGGTGTCAGCCTTTGTTTATGCCTCCTTGATGTCTCTAAAACAACGAGCACCAACCCATAGATGTAGTGGTGATTAGATCAATTTTTAATCTTTGTTTAGGGTTGCACCTACCCCATTTATCAGTCTCGTATGTTATTTTTTGCAAAACGAGCTTATCAAGAAGAAACTCAGGGAGTAGGTGAGGGGCTTTGGTGGCATTGTATACTTTGATATAGGTGTCATGTTCCATCAAGTACCAATCCCCTACCTTGCCTACTATAGCCACAACCTTATTGGTTATGTAGGGTGCAGAGTCATAGAATAATACTTGAAATAGAGGAATGATAAGCTTCTCATAGACCTTTTGGTAGTTTATGCGATACTTGTGCTCCCAGAGATCTTTGCAGGAGACATGAATGGGGAGGTCGCCTAGCTCTACCAGGACCAATCCATTTCTGGATAAACATGGATTACACACATTACATCCAATAGATAAGATGCCATGTGGAAGCTTGGGTGCTTCCCATGAGCCATGTGCTTTGCCATTGATATTGGCTCCACCAATATAGAGGATAAAATGTCTGTCCAATTGAATATCAACCTAGTGGTGGTAATGGAGTGTATGAGGGGTACCCATGATACTTTGAATTTTTGGGCATCTGGTTCTCCATACAGTTTGCATAGCATGGCTACCACATACTAGTAGGGAACCCTGAGTGTATTGGTTGGATAGCCATCAAATGCTATTGTCTTAAATTTCTTGCTCGAAGCCTACTGATTTCTCATTTTCTTCGGGTTTAGGGGGAATTCCTTCACCCAATCCTCGTCTAGTACAATTTCTTTCGTTGGCAATTGGTAGCATGTTGTAAGTACTGATGGTTGGAAATAAGATATATGTTTTCTTTCTGCATTCATTATCTGCTTGTCATCTATATTGGTGTGTCTGATGATCCATGATGTTGCTTTGACACAAGGGAAGATTGTTGAATGTGCAACTATCCTGTGTAGTCTAGATCACTTGATTGCTTGATACTTGCTTAGGTTTGGGTCTTCTTTTGGTAGTCGTGGGAAGGTTGTGTTGGTGAACACCTTGTCAATAACACGAAGGGTCTCATCATAAACAAGACCTAGGGTGTCTACTTTTGTCTCTTCTTTTTCCTTTCTCGAGGAGACCTAGATAACATGATCTTTGTCACATTTCCTTCGGTATGTGACTGATTTGTCTTGTGGACAACCCATGTTATCAACAACAAAATAATACTTTGGTTGACACATATTAAACCAAGTGAGAGAATAAAATACATGATAACCCTTGAAGCAAAAATCCTTGTTTGTGAACTTCATGTATAACGACCATGACAATTCGATGATTGAGGGGCTGAGATTCCAATACATAGGCAGTTTGAAGAAAATCCTTGGTATTATCTTGAATCGAAAATCGGGCCCAAATTGGCTAACTATGCAATGGCACTATGGTTGTAGACCCTAGGGGAGTGTTGGGTGCACATGCCCAACAGGGCCATTGGTGATTTAGAATAGAGGATGGTTCTTCCTACGGAAGAAGGGATGAGATAACGGTGCGCGAAAAGAAAAAAGTCCATGGGTTGGCTTCAAAGTGGGATTTTCAATTTGGGAAAAACATAACCCTCACCCGTGTGATAACTAGTTTGAAAAATGAGTGTGGGGGGTCGGTTAGTTGAAAAACGAGGGAAAGCCATGGGTCGCTCCAAATGCATATGTGGAAAAAAAGGAAAACCCTCTTGTGGACGACTTGAATGATAGGAGAGAAGAGGGGGAGGGAAATGGGGTTTTTGGGCTATCCGCGTATGAATCTAATAGGAAGAGGGATAAGGCTTATGGAACAGGTTTTTCGTGTAGTTCTACCCTTCCCACTCCCGCATTTGTTATTTCACTTTAAATGTTTTCCTTTTTATTTATTCAAAAATAGGGTGCACACAAATATAAACGGGGTTGCGATGTCATACTTGTTAACCCATGAATGAGGTGGTCGAAAAGGGGGGTGTGTGAATCAGGGAACATGGTATTCCTTGCACGAACACGAGTCTTCAATGTCTGAACGATGTAAAAATGATGGTTGGAATGGATTTATGGGGTTTAAAAAGCCATTGGGCACCTAAAATGAGACATGACAGTCAGACATACACTTTAAATCGCATCAGTGTATATCACATGTGTAGGTTTAAGAGCGTGGGTCCACCATATAGGCGGTTGTGTCTTTCCATTGTCGTTGTATCGACAGAGGAAGAAGATCTTTCTTTGTCGATGTATCGGTGAGGAAAGGAAATCTTTGGTTGGTGTATTGGCGTCAGAGGAAGATCTTGGATCGTTGACGTATCAACAAAGAATGAGAATCTCTCGTCGGTGTATCGATGTTGAAGAAAGATGTTGGAGTGCCACTTGTATCGACGAAGAAATAAATCTTTCGTTGATGTATCAGTGAAGAAAACGAATCTTTTGTTGGTGTATCCACAAAGGGTGAGTGTTGGAGTGTTGATGTATTGGTGAGGAAAACGAACCTTTCGTCGGTGTATCGACGAAGGAAGGAGATGTTGGGCTGCGAGTGTATCGGTGAAGAAGGAAAATGTCAGATCCTTGACGTATCGATGAGGAAAATGAATCTTCCGCCAATGTATCAGTGAAGGGAGAAGATGTTGGAGCCTTGATATAACAACGAGAAAAGTGAATCTTTCGTCGATATGAGCTTTATCAACGCCCAATGAAAATCTTTGATTCAAACCGGGGTTGGTCCGATGATAAAACAAGTTTGGAGATGATAGTTTGAAGAAAATTTACAAGTGCAAAGGATTAAGATTTGGTAGAAAAGGGGCTTAAAAGTTGAGAGAAATAAATGATAGCCCCCCCCCATGATTATTTCACTTAGATATTGGGTGTTAAAAGAAAAGTGAAGAAGTTATGGGGAGGGGTTGTTGCTAGCACACCAAGTATTAGAGAAATAAGCCATATCAAGAATTTTGGGCCTTTGAAAGACAAGGTTTTCGTTTTGGCAACTTCAATGTCATTTGGAAAGAGAATCGTTGCCATTAGAGGTCAATTGATCAACATGAGAGATTGAGAAACAAACTACAAAACTTCAAATTTTATAGTACATTTTCCTTTAGTGGTCGTACAACATGCATGTAGTGGTACACTAGCAATTTTTTTTATTAATTGAATTGGGTTTCTAGATCAAACAAATAGCAGTTTCAGATTTCTTTGATTTTAACGTTAATCATTCATATGCCATTAAAATAGTATTCCGACTTTAATTTCCAAACTTGGAAAGTGAAAATTCAGATGCTACTAATGAACAAAAACCTATGGGGAATTGTTAAAGAGATTGAGAAATCATCGACAAATCCAAGTAAATTATTGGAATGACATAATAGAGTTGATAAAGCCAAAGCTATGGTTGGCCTTGCTCTCTTAGATTCATGATTGCATCATATAGATTTGGAAAAATCATCGAAGGTAATTTGGGATAATATAAATAAGCTATTTGGAGCACAAGCAATGAATGCAAAGTTTTCTCTAAAGCTACAGTTATTTAGATTCAAGATATCTGCTAAAGTCTTTTTGTCTAGTCACATAAACAATTTGAGATCTCCCATCAAACAACTAGTTGAAGTCAAAGCTACGGTAGATGAAGAATATGCCAAATCCATTCTGTTAAATAATTTGCCTTCTTAATACAACGCTGTAATTTTTACTCTTAGTCAATTACCTTCTCAAACCCTATAAGGTATGATCATTGCTCTCTTAGCTGAAGAAAAGAGAACCATTGCAACAAAGATCGAAGGCGATTTTCAACTGGAGATGACATTATACTCAAGAAACAATCATAGCAGATAAGCTAAAGACAAGGGGGAGATAGAATGTTACTATTGCAAGAAAATAGGTCACATATCTTAGAGTTGTAGATTTCAAGTGAATGATGTTCTCAAGGAAAAAGTCAAAGACATACCACATGTAGCTAATGCAATGATTGTTGAAGATCCACCAGAGGTTGACAATGGTGATGACCTTAGTGAATAAAGGGCATTCTACCCATTTTAGGAAGCCTGCACTTTGAACACATAAATGGATCTAGTGTAGATACAACTCAACATGGATGGTTGCTTAGATAGTTTGAGAATTTGTGGATCTCAGGAATTATCCCTCATTTGGGTTTTGAGACATGCATGCAGATTGTTGTCCAATAATGAGGTTATGTGATATGCATGTGGATTGCATATTCGTAATTTGGAATTAGGTGGAGGTTATTTGATTTGGAATATTCGTGCTTTGGGAGTTTGGGGAGGTGGAATTCGAGAACTCAGATATTCAATTTGGGAGCTACACCTTTAGGAAGGTTACACGGCAACATCATGGAGCTTTACTTGGTCTAGGAGCTATTTCTCAAAGAAGAAGCTTATGAAGAATGTTTGGTTTTGATAACTTATGTTGTTTTTGTGTTTAGTCAATGTGTGTTTGCCTTCAGTGAGTATGTTTTTCTTGTAACACTGTAACCCTTAAGAGGGGGTGTTAGGATATCAGATTTACTATGTAACAAAGACATTTTATGAATTTAGAATATGTTAATGTTCACTTTTTGTGTAAAATGATCCATCCCACATTCATAATTGGGAATAATTTGAAAGAACTTCACTATATAATGATATCAAATAGTTGGTGAGGATGGGGCTTTGCGGAAACCCTATGTCGGCTTCCTCAGATCCTACAGATTTCGAGTTTAATGTGCACAAAGTTTCCTAAGGAGCTAGCAGTTACTTTGACAGTTATTGGTGACGTATGAAGTCTACAACCACGTTCATGAATACATACAAGGAGCTAGTTGACTACTCCCCAGACCCGCAGGAGGGGTGGGGGATATTGGTGGAGCCAACTGTCAAACATGTGGACTCTCCCATAGATTTGTTCCACGAAATGTCTGGGCTCGAAAGTTGGTTAGAGGTGGGAGGAGGTTTCACCATTGGAATCTCTTTCGAGCCAAATTCCTACTCGGAGTATGAGGGTTTTCTTCCTCATGCGTACCCTACATGGTTAGGTTTGGAGACAGGTTTGGCACCAGGGCCCTCGTCTTCGGGAACTCTACCTCTTGATATCTTGTGGATTCATTATGGAGTGTGCCATTCTACTAACTCTCCTCCTCCCTGGTTGGAAATCCCTATGTTGACAGAGTTCTCGGAAAAATATGGGTTAGACCTACTAGATCTAGGGTTTCTTGGCTCGTTGATAGGCAACGATCCCCGAAGTGGTGAAAATATTTGGGCGACTAGCCTTGGCATGAGAAACTCGCTTCAAAGGACTATTTCTCCCTTTGTTATGATCTCGCCTCCTCCGCCAATTACTCACAGAGAAGGTGGCTCCTTTGGTCTTGATAGGTTTTATAGACTCTCTGTTGGTGCATTCGATCCAATCTATCAGGGATGGAGAAAGTTCGGGCTTAGAGAAAAACCCTGTCGATAGGGTAGAAGGGGAGATCCCTATTGTAGATGGAGAAATATCTGGTCCACATATACAATGTAATTAGTGCCACAGAAAAAACATGTGCATAAAATCGAGAGGACAACTTGTCAAGTTAGTGTTGGGGATTGACCGACGTCACAATGCATCAAGTTGTGGATATGACCAATACAACAGTGGTGGGGAGGGCACGAGGGCGAAGATTTGGCAGAAAAAACCTGAAAGATTGGGTTGATAAACATTGGTCCAAAACCTTAGGCTAGCTGCCCTCGGTTGAGCGACTGGCCAAGGGATGGTTTCTCTTCAAATTTGGGAAAGCAGAAGAAGTGGAGTGGGATTTAAAAATCTCTTGGAGTATAGACTCCACCCCAATCTTGCTAGAAAAATGGACTCCTTTATTCGATGCAAGCAAGGAAAGAATGGACCTAATCCCTAGTTGGGTGCACCTCTCTGGTATTCCTGTAGAGTTCTGGACCATAGAAAGCTTTAAGGACCCGTGAAATGCTTTGGACTGCTTTCTAGATGCAAATATGTCCTTATAATCAACGGGAGAACTAATCGTAGCCCGAATCTTGGTCTCACTAGATGTTAGGGAAGGATTGGCAGAGGAATTGGAGCTAGTGATGGGGAACACATCCTATATGCAAAAATTGGATTACAAAGGCATTTCGTTTCGATGGTGGAGATGCCACCAATATGGACATGTCTCTAGTGAATTCCATTTACCCTTCAAGGGTCAGTGTGAAGGCTCATGCTCGTAGTCAACAAGGAAGAGATCGACGTCACCAGAGGGGGTGGAACCTTTGATACCCACAAGAGTTCAAGGTAGGTCGACGTCATCCAAATCAGTGGCCTTAGGGCATGACGAAGGAAAATAAGTAGAGGGGAAGGCTCTCAAGCAGTTGGTTCAGGTACACTAGGATATGGTCGGAGATTCCCATATATCGCCTTAGGGCAGCTCCTTAGCTATGGTTCTCCAACTAAAAAATGCTCCACATCAGGCTATGTGTCCTTATCCTCACCATTCCATTAATGTTTTGATAAAATCTTTCACTTTTTGGAAAGGATTAGATGGGCTCTTTAAAAAACCTTTCTTTCACCTATGAGGGCTCGACATCGCCCTCCCCTCCTGGTCCGAGACCATCCATAGGCCAATGCTCATTGGTCTAAGAAAACTCCCTTTTCTCCGATAAGAGGGTTATAGAAGAGGTTGAATCATCGAGGGACTCAGAAGAAGGCATGGTCGTATATCACCTCAGAAATAGAGCTATCCCTATTTCGACCTATATGAGCAAACAAACATAGGGTTTGGGTAAAATTCCAATGCCCAACAAAGGAGGTATTGGTCGGGGGTCCAAATCCCAACTCTTAATAGCTCAAAATCGAGCTCTTGTGGACATGGCTGCTGTAAAACAACTATCCATTATGGAGGCACTTAGTGCATCGAAAACCCCGGAAGGGGTTTCCCCATGAAAGTTCTCTCCTTCAACTGTAGGGATGTGGTGAGTCCTTCCAAAAATCAGCCCTGAAAAGGTTGGTGGATTCCAGTCAACCTAACATAATCCTTCTACAGGAAACCCTGGGGGAAGGGAAAGTTGTTACACTATTGGAGTCCCTCTTCAAACAATGGAGCTTCATAGGTATGGATACCAGAGGTCGTTTCAGGGGTCTAGCTATAGGATGGAACTCAAGATATGTCAAACAACAAAATTCTTGGGGGTTTGAGTCAGGAATAGGAGTGGAAGTATGTTTTGCAGACCTGGGAGTGTCTTTTTCGATAATAAACGTATATCAACCTTATGATGATCAAGTTCCTTTTTGGGATTCTCTCCAAAAATCCTTCATTGGAAGTGAAGTCCTCATTTTAGGAGACCTAAACTTCTCCTTTGGAGCAACTGAAGTTTGGGGCCCCAAGGCGAGATCTGACCCCTTATCCAACTATTTCATGTATATCTTGGTGGAAAAGGGGCTTACAAACCTAGCCCCAGTCAAATTGAACCCAACATGGAGGAATAAGAGAATAGGGGAAGGCATAATTGCGAAAATAATTGATTATTTCTTGATATCAGATAAACTCTTGGAGAGTCCCTTGCAATTTCGGTAGTGGATTGATACTCGTGGTGAATATGACCACTTTCCTATTTTCTTGGAGGTTACCGGGGGATGAAGAAGCTGTCAAGCCCTTTCAAGTTCAACCCGACCTGGATAAAAGAGGAAAACTTCCATTCCTTAGTCAAGGAAGAGTGGGTTGCATTCGACACCCACTCAGGCGAGTCCGTTGCGGTTCAATTTGCAACAAACATAAAAATAGTAAAGAGGGTAGTAGTACGATGGTCTCATAATAAGAGGCAAATGGATGATCATGAATTAATTGACACGAAGTCAACCCTCCAAACCAACTACGACTTTGAGGGGGGGTTACAACATCCTTGAAACAAAAGAGGCTTTAATCATCTTGGAAAAGAAAAGAAGACAAATCTTGGAAGACAAAGAAGAAGTATGGCATCAAAAAAGCCGTGATATATGGCTAGAAAGTGGGGATGAAAACAAAATTTATTTCCAGGCATATGCAAAGGGTAGGGAAATCTGAAATACCATATGGAGTCTTACAGATAACTTTGGGAGAGAAATCTCCTCTTTTGATGGTCTGGCCCAACTTGGGAAGAGACACTTTCAGAATATTTATCGGGAAGATGACTGAGCTACTATAGTAGATATTGTTAGGTTGGCCCTTTTTTTTCCAAGTTTTTTGAATGAAGATGAAAATAGGTCTCTAATGGAGAAGGTATCTGAAGAAGAGATCAAGGAATTTTTACAGACTCTTCAAAAGAAAAAAATCCCTGGCCCGGATGGCTGGATTTTGGAACTCTTCTTAGGATTTTATGATCTTATTAGAAAGGATATTTTACAAGTGGTGGAGGAATCACACATAGAAGGTCATATGCATGCACCCTTAAACTCCACCTTCATAGCCATGATTCCGAAATCTGGTTCCCCAAAATCATTAGATGAATTCAAACCAATTTCACTGTGCAATTTTATTTACAAAGTGGTGACAAAAGTGATTGCGAGAAGAATAAAGACTATCCTTTTTGCATCGGTATCAAAAGAACAATTCAACTTCTTAGAAGGTAGAAAGCTTCACGAGGCCATTGGAGTGGCACGAGAAAGCGTACACAGCATAAAAACTCAAAAAGTCAAAGGAGCAGTATTGAAGATAGATCTATCAAAGGCTTATGATAGAGTAAGTTGTCTTTATATCAGGCTCCCTCTTACTCACCTAGGGTTTGAAGTCTCCTTCATAAACTGGGTGATGAGCTATATTACAACGACATCCTTTGCAGTGATCATAAATGGATTCCCATCCCCATTTTTCCATGCTGAACGAGGATTCAGACAAGAATGTCCCCTATCACCACTCCTCTTCCTTCTTGTTGCCAAAGGTTTCAATAGAGCTTTGGACGATGCTAAAATAAAGGGGGGAGTTCAAAGGAATTTCAATTTTCCCTACGCTTAAGTTAACACATCTACTCTTTGTGGATGATATTTTTCTCTTTTGCAATGAGAAAGAGGGGATGCTGAAAAATTGCATAACATTATGGACCTCTTTGTTAGGGCGATTGACGTGCAAATAAATGCCATAAAATCTATACTATCGGTTCACAATTTGGAGACATAAGAGTTGACTTACTATCGATCCCTTTATCCTTATAAAGTGAAGGATTTTGATGCAGGACTAAAATACTTAGGCTTCCATCTAAAGCCGAACTGCTACAAGAAGGAAGATTGGTCATGGTTATTAGTAAAGTTGGAAAAAAGGCTAAAAATATGGAGCTTTAAATGGATTTCTCGAGCCATCTGATTGATACTTGTGAAATCAATCTTGGAAGACATTCTAGTTTACTAGATGTCTCTTTCTTGGATTCCCAAAGGAGTGTTGGACAAGGCAAGGAGAATTTGCTTCAAATTTCTATGGGCTGGCACACATGAACAATTTGTCCTTCCATGGGTAAAATGGAAATCTATGGCTATACCCAAAAACCTTAGGCAGATGGGGGTTGAAAAATATATTTTTATTTTCAAAAGCATTGGTGGATAAATTCTGTTGGATATTGATCGTAATAGATAACATGTGGAAAAAAGTGATCATTCAAAAATACATCCATCCAGACTTTGTTGAGGAATGGGTTAGAAATCCATTAAATAATTGATCAGTGTGCTCAATCATATGGAAGGTGGTTGTCAACTCTTTTGATGTAGTTGGAGAAGTACTTGCTTGGCGCCTTGGAAATGGCACAAAGGTTCGAAGCAGAACCGATCTGTGGCCATGAAGTGGAGACAATCACCTTCTCCCTCTAGATTTGATTCATCATTTCAACTTTGAGGGATTATTCTACCTTAACAAGATTGTTGATGCAGATCGAACTACAATTTGGAACTAGGAGTGGAAGGATTAAACCAACTGGGGCTAGGGGTGACCTTCTTTGCTCCATGGTCCAACTATATCAGAGCCCTAAAAGCATCTCATATCTGTATTATGGATAGAGAGGATGAATTAATTTGGAAACATGCTTCGTATGGAATTTACACACCAAAATTAGTCCATATCTAGCTAAATATAGAGCTAAATCTAAGGGATCCATCCTAGTGGTGGAAATGAATTTGGAAGGTTATATTTCCTCAAAGCCCATATCTTTATGTGGTGTATGATTGTTAATAAAGTTCCCACTTGGGATTCGATGAAAATAAGATAGATAGAGGGATCATGATGGTACTCTCTATACAAAGCAAATGAAGAATCAATGACATGCCTTTTTATTCATTTCCCTTTTGTCAAAAAAATTTGGCAGGAGTGCTTTGCAAAACTGGGACATACATGTAATTGGCGGGGTGAAACAATGGAGGATGTATGGAAAGGATGGGTATCAAATGCTTCAAATTGAAGTATTAAGGCTTTACCATTGATTAAGATCTGGGGCACTTGGATGACACACAAATTTTCTATGTTTTTGGATATGCCATCAACTCCAGAAATCATTGCTGCCCAAGGTCTTAGCATTCTCTCACACTTTCCTCAGGAAAAAGGAATGGGCCCTGTTATCGCTCAATTTGTACTTATTCCAAAGGAAAAGGTTAAGGAAAGGCAAATTGGTGTAACAAGAGGTTATCCTATTATTTTCACCTCAAGATGACACCTCTTTCTATTTAGGGTTGATAGCCCAAGGGAGACGTCCCCGATGACCTGGGGGTTTGAGAAGGAAAAGGTTAAAGTGTCTATAAAAGTATCCCCTCTCACAAGTCACACTGATCAGAAAGTCCCAGGGTTTTAACCAATGAAGTAATGAAGTATTCAGATGTACCTTCCCAGAACAAAGCAACAAGAAAATATATCTTTTGCAAGCAGAACTTGCTGTTAGTACTTCATAAAACCATGGACTTTATCAAAAAAAGAAATAGTTGATATATGATGAAGCAAACATAATTTTATAGCAGCAATGTTTATGAGATAATTGCTTCACAATAAATGCCTTGAAAGAGCTTCAAAATGACCCAAAATAATCACTTATTAATACCAAAGTACTAGCATTTGTTAGAAGCAAATTAGGCAGTGTATAAATCATCTTTTCAATTTCCTTTAGGTGATTTTAGTGATGCAATATATGGCTGTAGATTCCTTTAGTAACATCAACAAATAAGTTAGTAGATTAGACTATTCTAAGGCTATGAGTAGTTAGTAAAAAGCTCAAGGTAAAGGTTTTGATAATAGTTTTTGTCAATCACTCAATAACAAGGCTTAGATCAGTGCTTTTAGGGTAAATGAAGACTTTTAGGCAGCGACAAATCTTGAAGGAACAAATGATAATGAGAGAACTAGAGACAAGATGGGTCAATAATTGAAGTGTTGGTAGCCCAAGGCTTCAATCACCAAACCCTAGGGGGAAAATGGCCACTAGGAAGTAGGTAACCCTAGGCCCTAGTAGTTTTCCTCCTTTTGTTCAAAGATGAAGTAGATGACGGCTTAGATGAAACAAAATGTGTTAGGGTGTTGCAATGGAAAGGCCCTTAGCAAAATCTTCAAGAAAATAGACTTTCTAGCATAATCTAGTAGGTGAAAGTTATTAAGGCAAGGACAATAACATGTGCTTTAGCCTCCTATGGTTTTAAGCTAGCAATTTCATAATCTTAGTATAAATGCAAGATAAACATAACTATAACCATTCAATGAAGAAGAATTGCAGAAATTTTACTTACATTCACCAAGAATCATCTAGCAAATAGCCTAGTTGAACACTTCCACCAAGAAAAATGCCAAAATAGTCCAAAACAAGCTTCCTTCAAGAAGTGATCACCAAATTTCATTCAAGTAACCGTAATTAGGGCGCAAATTTCAGACCTCACACTTGTGTGAGTGAAATATGATGAAATAATTCAAGGGGAAATCCCTTATTTATATAGTTACAATGACCACAATTAGGTCAAAAAGGTTGACATGGCCAATTTACACGTAATATCTAGTTTTTACATAAAAATGACAATTTAAACCCTAAATCAAGAAGAATAGGTGACATCATGCCACTTTAGGGTGACGTTAGGCCTCTCTAGTGAAACATTGGCCTCCAGGAGCAAAATGTTAGGCCTCACAAGGCCTCTGGATTAAACCACATGTGCCACTTGGCACATAACTGCCTCCAAAGTGTCCATCAAACACTGGTGACGTCAAGGGTCACAGAGGTGAGGTCATGGGCCTTTAAGGGCCAACATCATAGTAGGAGGGAAAGACCCCCTTGGGTCTAGGCCTGCCAGGTTGTCTCTAGTGGAACATCCTCCTCTCTCTCTGGTGCAAGCCTCTGCCCTGTCTCTGCCCCTAGATGGGGTCTCAACATCCATCTTATGGGATTTTATCCCTCTGGAGGTCTGAACTAATCACTCCCCATGTGTACTTGTCCGTCGGGTGTGGCCCTGCAACAAAAACAAGTATTCCCTCCATGGGCTCATAAGTCACATGGATCATATCAATGCCAATCACATCTAATAATCAAGTTATTTAAACATGTGCATAAAACCCCCCTTTCCCAGACAAGTGCTCAAAGATGTTATGCTATTCTACAAGCCAGGTTTGGAGAGGACGTCAAGAGGTCCTATTGGGATAATTCTAATTGGACGTGGGATGTTTCCAGGTGAAGACAAATCCAGACCATGTAAGTGGATGAGGTGATGAGGGATGTTTGAGAAATGGGTGCAGTGATGACATGGGAATGTATGGCTTCCCTGTGGGTGCCTCTGAAGAGGGTGAGATGCACCTTATCATGGATGCAAGTGTTTCCAAGCCCATTCAATGCCTTTTATCTTTTATCTTATTGATTTTTCTTTCAAGAGACTAGTTAGGGGACACTGCCCTGGCGTGGTGACCAGTGGTGACAATGTTACCCACAAGCATTTCACGGAGATGAGAAGGCTGGCTCGTGATGAGACCCCCTTTCTCTTGGCTATGCCACTAAGAGCCACTACCCTGGCATGGTGACTAGATGAATGGTAGTGTCATACGGCTACATGCCCATGGACCTAATAGGCTGGCTCTTGATGAGACCCCCTATCCTCCAACTAGGCCTTGATTTTATTATTTTATGGGTCCCTCTCTTTCTTGTTAAGAATCCTTTTATTTCTTTCTCGAGGATCCCTGGGCGAAGCATCTGAAGGTTTTGTTCTTTTGGATTTTATCTTTTTCCAGCTACTTTTACCCTCTGGTCCTTTATCCCCTTCTTCCCACAAGGTAAGGTACAACACTTTGCTAGCTTGAAAATCCCAATGCCCGAACCAATGTAGGGGATGGATGAGAGGGAAAAAGATGAAAAGTGATAAGTATGGTGGGAATGGACGATGACCTTTCATGAACCCACCTAGTGGAAACACAAACCCTATGGGAACCAACTTGCTAGGGAATCCTATCATTCCCCCATGTGTGGAGAAGTAGAAAGGCATAAGGTCCAAGCACACGTCAGAAGTAAAAAGAATTAAATGCACATATTCAAATGTTTTGAGAATCAAAGTGACACATACCATGATACTCAGACTCATTACCTCATGGAGCAAGACCCACTTCTGCTTAAGGACGAGGCCGATGGGATGGATGTTGCTGCTGTTGACAAGGTGTAGGAGCTAAAGAATAAAGATGGGCCCTCTAGGGCCATGCTCAAGTCAATATGGCTCTTGGTACTCCATGTCTAGGACTTGTGGGCCTCGAGACATAATCTCCTTAGTTATCCCTAGGCTAGGGGATAATATCTAGCTCCAACTCGGGGACATGTTCTCACCTTAGAGTGCATGAGAACCTCAATATCTCTGGCATGACCTGTGACCTGCTTGATCTCAACAAAAAAATATTAGTAATCATTTGGGGTGGTGATATCACCCCTGGCTCATATATGGTACAATAAACAAGCATATATACAAATGGAAATACAACTACTCTAGCATGAAATGAAGATGGTATATACAATGAATGCAAATTCCTACCTACTTACCTGTACTTACCTGTGAAGTCAAGTCTCTTCCCCTTGATGGGTTTTGAGGAGGTGCACACTAACTGGTAATGGGCACCTTCTTCCTTCCAATGTAGACAAATAGTAGGCATCATTGAATGAATTTCTTCCAACTCTGAAGGGTCCAAGCCAAAATTGTGCACTTCCCTTGACATTAGTAGGCTCTCCCTTCTTTGTGTCCCACATCCAACCCGTGTCTCCCTCTTTGTAATCCTTGGTTTTTAACTTGGTCGTTTCTTGTACAACCTTGGTGTATTGTATTGAGGGAGGAGGGTGGGGTTTTTCCGTGAAGACTTCTGGCTAGGATGGATGGATCAACATGTCATCTTCTTCTTTCTTTAACAATTTGACAGTCCCAACTTCTTTGTCCTTGTATTTCTCTAGGAGTTGCTGATAATCTTCCTTTTTTGGCCATTGTATTTGATCGAAGTCTTCTTCTGAAGCAAAATGCATGTCATCAGGAGAAAATTCAGGAAGAATCTCTTTGATCGGCTCAAGTGTTTCGTTAGCTTCAATGTCATCCCCTTCCCATTTGACGAAGCCAACTCCTCTCCTTCTAAAACTTATCAAATAGTCATCTTCTTGTGTAGAAGAATAATCATCCCAGTCTTCAGAGATGTCAGGGGCATCGTTAGGATAATCAACCCAATTTGTATCTCTTTCTTGCTCTAGAACGATGGGGCGAGGTCCTACCAAAGCAATATCCCTTATGTATGTTTTTTGCAATGCAACACCTTGTCATTACCTAGTGCAATATTGTTCTCGTGATTGCTAGGAATATTCTGGTCACCCTTTCCCTTAGTCCATTTTATCTCACCAATATTGTCTTCTTCTGTCAAGGGAAGAGTGGGCCAACCTTGAAATAAACATGGATATACCGAGTTGTAGTCACTATGTCCATAATCATCTATTAGCAAGGAAGTGAGAAAGGGTGTCTTCTCATTTTTCTCAAAATGACCAGTTTGTAATAGTGTGGAAGTTTCTTCGAACGATAGTTGGTCATCTGGGATTTGCTTTGTCAAAGACGATATTTCCAACATTTCACAAATCCTTTTAACCTTTTGTAAGATATAGGACATACTAGTGCTCAAGTTGGTCTTATTATTGCTAGGTTTTGGGAAATGTTGGGGTATATTGCCAACATACACCTGGGTCTCTTCAAGCTTTACCCTTGAGTTCTCATTTGTTTGGCCAAAGTATTCAATCATAGTCTTCCTCATGTCTTGATTTTCTTGGATTTGACTTGGCATGACCAAGGTGAATATGGAATCTACAAAATTAGGTCTCTCATGAGTAGCCTTTGGGTGATAACGTTAAAAATAAGAGTCCTTGCATGACTGGGGCTTAGGATCATCTTCTTGTCTTGCAACATTTTGTAGGTTCAAAGTGTTCAGACAAATTTGTTCTCTTGGAGTATGAGATTTTATTGTTTGAGGAGGTCTCATAGAAATTGGCTTTTGGATTTGTGATAGTGACCTTTCTAACTGAGTGATTCCTTCATAGATACTTAGATCCTTAGAGGGTTCATGTTGTTTTGAATAATTTAAGGCATCTTTCATGTTTGAGAAACATGTGCTCCATTTCCTATGGAAAGTATTGTTTTCTACCTCTAGAATCTCTGGGAGGTCATGCTCTAGTCCTCCCATGCTTTCCTTATTTACCTCTCAGATGTCATCATTATTCAAAAAATTGACCTGATGGGTGGCCGCTGAACTTAAGATTCTCTTCAATCTGGCAGGCGACATCTTAACCTTCTTCTAGGGTTGTAGGTAATCGATCATTGAGGGTAAGTTGTAAAGTTCCTTCAAATGAGTTAAGGTAATGTTGGAGAATAACACTCTTTGGGAGAAAATTGGGCTGAAGTTTGCTAATGAGAGTGTTGAACCTATCATTGAATTCCCTAACGTCTTCGTCTGTTTATTTGCAAACTTCGAGGTATTGAGAGTAAAAGGAGGCCATACTTTCTTTTTTACACCATCTGTCCTTGAAAGCTCGTTCAAGATCTTCAGGGGTTTTTATGCTTCCATTCAGGAGACCATTAATCAATCCTTTGACACTGCCGGTGAGTGAGTTTGAAAAAATCCTCATGAAGGTGTCAGGGTGTTCTTCTCCCGACTGGTGAAATTCATATCCCTCATAAAACGTATTCCAATGTGAGTTGCCATAAGATCCTACTTCTCCTGAGAATTTAGGTATCCATGAATCAACCTGTTTGGGGAGATAATGTAATCCTCCTTGGGTGTTAATTAAGTCCAAAGGGCCAAAAATTTCTTTGTGAGACCATTTAGGAGGATCTATAGGGGAAATAGGAACTACGGGAGAAGAAAAAAGTGTCCACTGACGTCCGCTACGGGTCATCATTTATGAAGTCGCTATATGGTTTTATTGAAAATATCAAAAGGGATGATGGGATCACCCTCAATGGAGTCGCTAGATAAGCTTTGTAAAAATAAAGGTTTTTGAGGAAAGGATTACCGAAAAGTGTCGTCTTTGAGGAGAATTGACTCAATGTTCCCCGTCAACAGTGCCAAAATGTTATTGCTCAATTTGTACTTATTCCAAAGGAAAATTTTAACGAAAGGAAAATTGGCGTAACAAAAGGTTATCCCGTTACTGTCACCTTGACATGATACCTCTTTCTATTTAGGGTTGATAGCCTAGGGGAAACGTCCCCGGTGACCTGGGGGTTTGAGAAGGAAAAGGTTAAAGTGTCTATAAAAGTATCCCCTCTCACATGTCACACTGATAAGAAATTCCCAGGGTTTTAACCAATGAAGTAATGAAGTATTTAGATGTACCTGCCCAGAACAAAGCAACAATAAAATATATCTTTTGCAAGCACAACTTGCTGTTAGTACTTCATAAAACCATGGACTTTATCAATAAAAAAAATATTTGATATATGATGAAGCAAACCGAATTTTATAGAAGCAATGTTTATGAGATAATTGCTTCACAATAAATGCCTTGAAAGAGCTTCAAAATGACCCAAAATAATCACTTATTAATACCAAAGTACTACCATTTGTCAGAAGCAAATTAGGCAGTGTATAAATCAAATTTTCAATTGCTTTTAGGTGCTTTTAGTGCTGCAATATATGGCTGTAGCTTACTTTAGTAACAACAACAAATAAATTAGTAGATTAGACTATTCTAAGGTTAGGAGTAGTTAATAGAGAGCTCAAGGTAAAGGTTTTGATAGTAGTTTTTGTCAATCACTCAATAGGAAGGCTTAGATCAGTGCTTTTAGGGTAAATGGAGTCTTTTAGGCAGTGAAAAATATTGAAGGAACAAATGATATTGAGAGAACTAGAGACAAGAGGGGTCAATAATTGAAGTGTTGGTAGCCCAAGGCTTCAATCACCAAACCCTAGGGGGAAGATGGCTACTACGAAGTAGGTAACCCTAGGCCCTAGTAGTTTTCCTCCTTATTTAGTTCAAAGATGAAGTAGATGACGAATTAGATGAAGCAAACTGTTCTAGGGTGTTGCGATGGAAAGGCCCTTAACAAAAGATTCAAGAAAATCGACTTTCTAGCATAATCTAGTAGGTGAAAGTTATTAAGGCAAGGAAAATAACATGTGCTCTAGCCTCCTAGGGTTTTAAGCTAGAAATTTCATAATCTTAGTATAAATACAATATAAACATAACTATAACCATTCAATGAAGAAGAATTGCAGAAATTTTACTTACATTCACCAAGAATCATCTAGCAAATAGCCTAGTTGAACACTTCCACCAAGAAAAATGTCAAAATAGTAAAAAACAAGCCTCCTTCAAGAAGTGCGCACTAAATTTCAGCCAAGTAACCCTAATTAGGGTGCAATTTTCAGACCTCACACTTGTGTGAGTGAAAGATGATGAAATAATTCAAGGGAAAATCCCTTATTTATATAGTTACAATGACCATAATTAGGTCAAAAAGGCTGACATGGCCAGTTTACATGTAATATCCAGTTTTTACATAAAAATGACAATTTAAACTCTAAATCAAGAAGAATAGGTGACATCATGCCCCTTTAGGCTATCTCTGGTGGAACGTCCTCCTCTCTCTCTGGTGCAAGCCTCTGTCCTGTCTCTTCCCCTGGTTGGGGTCTCAACATCCATCTGGTTGGCTTTTAGCCCTATGGAGGTCCGAACTAATCATCTGCCCATGTGTTCCTGTCTGTCGTGTGTGGCCCTGCAACATCAACAAGTACGCCCTCCATGGGATAATAAGTCACATGGATCATATCAATGCCAATCACATATAATAATCAAGTTATTTAAATATGTGCATAAAACCCCCCTTTCCCAGACAAGTGCTCAAAGATGTTATGCTATTCTACAAGCCAGGTTTGGAGATGACGTAAGGAGGTCCTATTAGGCTAATTCTCATTGGATGTGGGATGTTTACATGTGAAGACAAATCTAGGCCATGTAAGTGGATGAGGTGATGAGGGATGTTTGAGAAATGGGTGTAGTGATGACATGGGAATGTATGGCTTCCCTGTGGGTGCCTCCGAAAGAGGGCGAGCTGCACCTTGTCATGGATGAAAGTGTTTCCAAGCCCATTCAATGCCTTTTATCTTTTATCTTATTGCTTTTTCTTTTAAGAGACTAGTTAGGGGACACTGCCCTGGCGTGGTGACCAATGGTGACAATGTTACCCACAAGCATTTCATGGAGATGAAAAGGCTGGCTCATGATGGGACCTCCTTTCTCTTGGCTATGCCACGAAGAGACACTAACCTGGTGTGGTGACCAAATGAATGGTAGTGTCATATCGCTACATGCCCATGGACCTAATTGGATGGCTCGTGATGATACCCCCTATCCTCCAACTAGGTCTTGATTTTATTATTTTATGGGTCCCTCTGTTTCTTGCAGAGAAGCCTTTTATTGCTTTCTTGAGGATGCCTGGGCGAAGCATCTGAAGGTTTTGTTCTTTTGGATTTTATTTTTTTCCAGCTACTTTTACCCTCTGGGCCTTTAGCCCCTTCTTCCCACAAGGTAAGGTACAACCCTTTGATAGCTTGGAAAACCCAATGCCCAAACTAATGTAGGGGATGGATTAGAGGGAGAAAGATGAAAAATGATAAGTATGGTGGGAATGGACGATGACCTTTCATGAACCCACCCAATGGAAACTCAAACCCTATGGGAACCAACTTGCCAGGGCATCCTGTCATTCCCCCATGTGTGGACAAGTTGAAAGGCATAAGGTCCAAGCACACGTTAGAAGTAAAAACAATTAAATGCACATATTCAAATGTTTTGAGAACCAGAGTGACACATACCATGATACCCGGACTCATTACATCATGGAGCAAGACCCACTGTTGTTGAAGGACCAGGCCGATGGGATGAATGCTGTTGTTGTTGACCAGGTGGAGGCGCTAAAGACGAAAGATGGGCCCTCCAGGGCCAGGCTCAAGTCAATATGGCTCTCGGTACTCCATGTCTAGGACTTGTGGGCCTCGAGACATAATCTCCTTAGTTATCCCTAGGCTAGGGGATAACATGCCCAATCTAGATAATTCAGGTGGAAGTTGTGGACCATTCTAAGCCTTGGGTTTTTTTCGATGAGGCTTCCCAACATACAACCAATTATGTTGGGGGGGGGGGGGATTTACTCTAACTTAATGAAAATCATTTTTTCAAATTGAAATTAGGGTTGGGATCAAGAACAAATAACTATGCCGAGTTAATGTCACTGAAACTATTATTACTTTTTGTTAGGGAAAAAAAAGAGTAAAATCCATCCAGATATTTGGAGACTCTATGACTGTCATAAACTGGGTGCAGAAATCTCAAAAATGTCATAATATTCAACTGTTCCCTTTACTTGAGGAATTTTTTTCAGATTTATGGACACTTTTGACTCCTTTTGTGTGTGGCATGTCTACATGAAACACAATATGGATGCAGATACACTCTCTAAAGCATGTATTCAAATGAGCATGGGGCAATGGATGATTTCAGAAGTTAACAATGGAGAACACTTTGACTATTAGCACCGCCCCTTCATTGATGGGAAGATTGTCATTGCCAACTCCTCATAACAACTTTCTGTACATGATAAGGCATTAATTTATATTTGCTCGCTAGTTTGTCTATTGCTCTGGATTCAAGATTTTTGGCTCACAAAATGTAAAGTTCATTGCAAATACTGTATATGCTTTATATCAGACACAATTTTCGTTTGTGATGTTGTTCTTTCTGCAACACATTTTTGTAATTTTTTGCTATTTTGAGCTCTGTTGGAAAATCATGGAAAATATTTAATATATTTATGTGGTAATTCTAATTATAAAGCACCATTCAAAATTGGCTTCAAACATTAGATGAAATAAATATAATTGATACACTATAGATAAAAAAACACAGACAATTATTTATATATCACACAGTAAGAGAGTCGGGGAACCAAGAAAATACAAAAAATAATTATTAAACACACTAATAAGCCAAATTCATTAATGGCATGTAAATTTTTTAGTGGGTTTGACTATTTTTTTTAATGTTTGAAAGATCAGGTGGTTAATTTTAACTGTAAGACCATGGTTACTAGACTCTTCAGAGTTTGAGTTGATTCTTAAGTTGGATGCCTTTGAGAAAATAGAGTTGAGTTAACACTTTCAAGTCTAACTTAGCCTTGAGTTGTATTCATGATTTTGATTTGCACCCCAAGATCGAGTTGGATTAACATAGTGAGTTCGATTCATGAGTCACTTTGACTCGATGAATCATGAATCTCACAAGTCAAACTTGGTTAGTGGTTCAATCCATGCTTATTTAACTAACTTTATATGAACAAATGCTTACAAATGGACTTAGAGAATTTTTTTATTAGTGATATTCTACAACTATTAAAATTTTTACAATGGCTAAAATCATTGTAAAATATTAATCATCATGTAAGTTAAATTTTATAGGACCTAACCTTGACTTTGGGGATACCTCTCATAGATTTCTAACATTCAATGCTAAATCTATTTCTAACTAAAAAAGAGTTGAAATGCACTCATGTTTTAATGCACACAATATGAGTTATTTTAGAATTAATAACTTAATAACACAAGACTTCTTGTCCTTGGACATCAAACATAATAACGATCAACTTAGATATTTTCTTGAGAAATTTGATCCTTTAGGAAAGTCTTTTTTTTATTTTTATCTTCATGACTTTTCTAGCAATTTGGTTGATGCAATGTATACAATGTTCAAGTTCACGATTTCTTAACAATGTCTTGACATTTGACTATCGTTACAATCAACCATTATTTGAATACCTATTCTTTTTATTTGGTTTGGTTTTAACTAACTCTTTTGAACTATTTCTTCCTTGCATAGTCCTAATTTTCCTTCTAGAATTAATGTACTTCATGTATGGTGGAACAACATTAAATTGAAAATCCATTGCAACCATTACAAAAGGTGTCCATACCACCACTTAATATTATTTCTAATTAATTATGCCTATGCTAAACCTACTTAAGGATCCTATGTGCACAAAGTAACCATATCAATAGACAACGAGAGTGTAAAATATTTAGATGACTAAAAAGAAAGTCAACACTAAGAACTTATACGAGGAGGCTGGTAAGTGAATTAGTTACATGCCACATCAACTTGTCCATTCAAATGTTTCCTTCTCTTTCACTAATTTGATTGGGGTAAATCATGGTCTTTTAATCATTATGTCAAAACAAAGTCAACTTATATTTTGTTGTCTGAGTCTAATTCTCTCATGTAAGGGGTCAATGAATATATACTTCCACTATGGTAGGGATTCCTTTTCACACGTGTTTACCCCATCATCTTTCTTACTCATTAAATCGTTATTTTTCCTACTTGGGTATCCGTTGAACCAAATTTAACTTTTCTCAAGACGTTGAGTTTATAATGATTCTAATTTATGTGTTGAGTCAACATAATATAACATGATAATGGGGTTGTCCTATGTGAGTTTAGTTATATTTCAATGTGAAGCATGTGTTAAATTGTTGAGTAAATTTAGGGGTTAATTTTTTTCACTTGGAATTGTCCAAAATATCATCTAATTGTCGAATTTGAAGATGCATACCTCTCATGACACTTTCAACTCTTTAACTCCTCAAATACATGATTGAAATTGTTTTTGATATTTCTTTATTATGTCATAGCCAACAAAAAAATTTAATGAATATTCTAAAAAGATTAAATTGTAAAATCTACTCTAACTTGTATAAATTTGTATAAATGTTGGAAATGTTGACACTACTAAATGAAGTCTATAACAAAACATTAAAATTGAATTAAATCTATGAGATGCTTCAACACCAAGATAATTTGCAAGATAATTTGCATCTACGTTCAAGGTTATAAATAAAAGCTTATTTTAATGCCCACCCATTTTTTCTTTCCAAAGAGGAGGCGAAGAGGATCATGTCATTGCATTACATGCTTTGGAATGATGCCCTTTCATTAAGACTTAACTAACCTATCCTAACTACTTGTTAACTTAACCTTCACAAAGTGCATGCCATATTATACAATTACACATAGACACACATAAATCCTAATAGTGGTATAGGCTAACTAGGCTTGAATACACATTATAATGATAAACGTTCTATCTCCATGACAATATTGATACTTTAGAAAGAGTAGTAGTCGATGTTGGCCCCTTATGGGAGGCCATCATTACCCTCTTATATTAACACTTGCAAATTTGAGTGTGCTAGGAAATACGCAAGAGCGAAATTACATTGCTAGAATAAGCTTGCTCTTCATAGTTCAAACTACCATGTTGTTCAAAACTACAAAAATATCAATGAATCACGTGGGTTTCATGTTGTGCATTTACAAAACAATCTAGGATAGTAGTGAAAATTGGGGTTGCATATGCAAATCTTAGATTGATATGCAAAACTTGGATTGCATAATTGTAAGTTAAAATTTATTAATATCCCAAATAGGATGAAAGCCAACTATGAAAAAGATGGCACTTGTATGTCAGGGAATTAAGAATAATTGTGAGACACATTTGTGATTGAAGATTTTTTTATGTTTTTATCACACACAACAGGAACACTCGAGTGGTGAGCCCACCATCTTCTTTTGTCTTATTTTCTTCTA
>ML799713.1:55237-77235 GCA_009831015.1 Picea engelmannii | reverse complement strand
CTCGGATCACTTATTTGTAGGCTGCCATTTTGCAAACAAGGTCTGGCAGCTTATCCTCCATGGCCTCAAGGTCGCTGCCCCCACCAACATCTCAGTAGTGGATCTATTTACAACTTGGAAGGATAGTTACCCTTCGCTCTCCTTGAAAACATTATGGGCAAGAATCTGGATCTCCATCCCCAAGTACGTGTGTTGGAAGCTGTGGCTAGCAAGAAATGAGCAAATATTCAACAACACAGAGTGGACCCCCAATATGGTAGCAACGAAAGCAAAAGACCTCCTCCTAGAAACTTTGAGCTCTCAAAATCACAAAATCGATACCTCGCTGCAGCAGGAAGAAAAGAAGTGTCTCGGCGCCTCCGTGTTGAACCTTCAGATCCATAGCACCGAAAAATCCCATCTTGAAATAGAATGGAGGCTAAGAGACAATCACGACATATTCCAGAGTTGGTGGCAGAAGCAAGGCATAACTTCAGTCTTCTTCGATGGCGCCTCCAAAGGAAACCCTGGGACAGCGGGCGCTGGAGGAATCATTTACTCCAGCGAAGGGAAAATACTAGAAACCTTTTGCTGGGGACTCGGACAACGAACCAACAACCAAGCATAAATCCTGAGTTTGATAAAAGTTTGCCAGATAGCCAAGGAAAGAGGACATCGGGACCTACAAGCGTTTGGAGACTCCGAGATCTTGATCAAAATGATTCATTCAAGAGGACAGTTTAAAGACGCTGGCCTAAACAAGAATCTGCAAAGGTTAAGACACATTCTTAAAGACTCCACCTCCTTCAACTGCTACCATATACTCAGAGACTCAAACAAAGAAGCAGACAAATTAGCCAACGAAGGTTGCCTCTTGGCCCAAGGAGAACTCAGCATAAACGGTGGAGATCCAATAAAAATATGTATTCCTTGAAAAGGACAACAGCTTGTAAAAGATTGTAGAAGGTAGAAGGCTTTTGTGAAGGATGTAAGGCTCCAACCAGCTGGATTTTCCAATTAATAAAACACATAACCGTTTTAGTTAAAAAAAAAAAAAAAAAACACAATTATTTATATATCACACAGTAAGAAAGTCGGGGAACCAAGAAAATACAAATAATAATTATTAAACACACTAATAAGCCAAATTCATTAATGGCATGTAAATTTTTTAGTGGGTTTGACTATTTTTTTTTAATGTTTGAAAGATCAGGTGGTTAATTTTAACTGTAAGACCATGGTTACTAGACTCTTAAGAGTTTGAGTTGATTCTTAAGTTGGATGCCTTTGAGAAAATAGAGTTGAGTTAACACTTTCAAGTCTAACTTGGCCTTGAGGTGTATTCATGATTTTGATTTACACCCCAAGATCGAGTTGGATTAACATAGTGAGTTTGATTCATGAGTCACTTTGACTCAATGAATCATGAGTCTCACAAGTCAAACTTGGTTAGTAGTTCAATCCATGCTTATTTAACTAACTTTATATGAACAAATGCTTACAAGTGGACTTAGAGAATTTTTTTATTAGTGATATTCTACAACTATTAAATTTTTACAATGGCTAAAATCATTGTAAAATATTAATCATCATGTAGGTTAAATTTTATAGAACCTAACCTTGACTTTGGGATACCTCTCATAGATTTCTAACATTCAATGCTAAGTCTATTTCTAACTAAAAAAAGTTGAAATGCACTCATGTTTTTATGGACACAATATGAGTTATTTTAGAATTAATAACTTAATAATACAAGACTTCTTGTCCTTGAACATCAAACATAATAATGATCAACTTAGATATTTTCTGGAGAAATTTGATCCTTTAGGAAAGTCTTTTTTTTTTCATCTTCATGACTTCTCTAGCAATTTGGTTGATGCAATGTATACAATGTTTAAGTTCACGATTTCTTGACAATGTCTTGATATTTGACTATCATTACAATCAACCATTATTTGAATACCTATTCTTTCTATTTGGTTTGGTTTTAACTAACTCTTTTAAACTATTTCTTCCTTGCATAGTCCTAATTTTCCTTCTAGAATTAATGTACTTCATGTATGGTGGAACAACATTAAATTGAAAATCCATTGCAACCATTACAAAAGGTGTCCATACTACCACTTAATATTATTTCTAATTAATTATGCCTATGCTAAACCTACTTAAGGATCCTATGTGCACAAAGTAAAGTAACCATATAAATAGGCAACGAGAGTGTAAAATATTTAGATGACTAAAAGGAAAGTCAACACTAAGAACTTATACGAGGAGGCTGGTAAGTGAATTAGTTACATGCCACATCAACTTGTCCATTCAAATGTTTCCTTGATAGAGTCAAGTTAAAGTGCATTGATCACCAAGCTGAGTGAGTTCTAGTTGATCTTGGATCAAATCTAATTTAATTTCTCTTTCACTAATTTGATTGGGGTAAATCATGGTCTTTTAATCATTATGTCAAAACAAAGTCAACTTATATTTTGTTGTCTCACAAAGCGAGTCTAATTCTCTCAAGTAAGGGGTCAATGAATATATACTTCCACTATGGTAAGGATTCCTTTTCACACATGTTTATTCCCATCATCTTTCTTACTCGTTAAATCGTTATTTTTTCTACTTGGGTATCCGTTGAACCAAATTTAACTTTTCTCAAGACATTGCGTTTATAATGATTCTAATTTATGTATTGACTCAACATAACATAATATAACATGATAATGGGGTTGTCCATGTGAGTTTAGTTATATTTCAATGTGAAGCATGTGTTAAATTGTTGAGTAAATTTACGGGTTAATTTTTTCACTTGGAATTGTCCAAAATATCATCTAATTGTCGAATTTGAAGATGCATACCTCTCATGACACTTTCAACTCTTTAAATCCTCAAAGACATGATTGGAATTGTTTTTGATATTTCTTTATTATGTCATAGCCAACAAAATTTAACGAATATTCTAAAAAGATTAAATTGTAAAATCTACTCTAACTTGTATAAATTTGTATAAATGTTGGAAATGTTGACACTACTAAATGAAATCTATAACAAAACATTGAAATTGAATTAAATCTATGAGATGCTCCAACACCAAGATAATTTGCATCTACGTTCAAGGTTATAAATAAAAGTTTATTTTAATGCCCACCCATTTTTTCTTTCCAAAGAGGAGGTGAAGAGGATCATGTCATTGCATTACATACTTTGGGATGATGCCCTTTCATTAAGACTTAACTAACCTATCCTAACTAGTTGTTAACTTAACCTTCACAAAGTGCAGGTCATATTATACAATTACACATAGACACACATAAATCTTAATAGTGGTATAGGCTAACTAGGCTTGAATACACATTATAATGATAAACGTTCTATCTTCATGACAATGTTGATATTTTAGAAAGAGTAATAGCCGATGTTGGCCCCTTATGGGAGGCCATCATTACCCTCTTATATTAACACTTGCAAATTTGAGTGTGCTAGGAAATAAGCAAAAGCGAAATTACATTGCTAGAATAAGCTTGCTCTTCATAGTTCAAACTACCATGTTGTTCAAAACTACAAAAACATCAATGAATCACGTGGGTTTCATGTTGTGCATTTACAAAACAACCTAGGATAGTAGCGAAAATTGGGGTTGCATATGCAAATCTTAGATTGATATGCAAAACTTGGATTGCATAATTGTAAGTTAAAATTTATTAATATCCCAAATAGGATGAAAGCCAACTATGAAAACAATGCCACTTGTATGTCGGGGAATTAAGAATAATTGTGAGACACATTTGTGATTGAAGATTTTTTTATGTTTTTATCACACACAACAAGAACACTTGAGTGGTGAGCCCACCATCTTCTTTTGTTTTATTTTCTTTTATATCTACCATGTCCTCCTCTTAAAACTGTTATTGTCATTTGTTGTGTTTTTCTTCCCCCCCCTCTTCCCCTACCCCTCCTTGTAATTTAACATTGTTGCTATCTCATTAACATGCATAGGAAGGAGTTTAGGGAGAAGAACAACAAATTTATCTTTTTAGGTGGTTGGGAATGGTGGATGATGGAGAAACCCTCATTTGATGTCTCATCACAATGTCTAATGAGTAGGATGTTTCCACACATATTGACATGTGGAATTCTTCCATTGATGAACAAAGGGTATGTAACTACCACAATGGTTGATACATACTTTACCTTGATTGATTAATGTCTACTTGTATGATGTCTGATATTTTCACATGGTCATGATTCATCATTCAATTCTGTGCACTTTATTTTTCTGCACTTACTTTAGAAGCTGATCCTTCGAAAGGTGGCACCCACCAGAGGGTGTGGAGAGGATTTCATCTTCAAAATGGGATCTTAATCCTTTAAGGCTCTTATCTTTTGAAGGGTGGGAGACATCAAATATTAGAGTTCAAAGCGGGAGAGTTGAGAAGGATTCTTTTGAACTTTTTGAGGCTCTAGGCTTTAGGGGTGGATCTTCGATTTAGGAGTATCATGCCTAGAAGTAAGAGAAGACATATGAGTGGATGCAAAGGTAAGTGGTGTGGGAATGGATGAATGCGAAGAATCACATACAAAGAAAATGATTGATCTAGAATGGATCATTATATAATTTGTCATCTATTTTGGTACTTTTTGGGTGGAAAAAATAGAGCTATTGGCTTGTAGGGTACATTATATGGGCATGTTCCACTTTGGTGATTTGGGGTCCATAAATTTTTGGAGCCCATTTGAGGCCTTAAATGGTTATTTTTTGCATCAAAACTTTGGGATCTTGGCTCGAGCCTCTTAATGTTGTTCTACATTTCAATATATTTCCAATGACACAAAGAGAAACTCAATTAGAGTTTGTATACATAAGTTATGATTCTTACAATTTGATCTATCCTGTTGATCACCATGGCACTGGGTGGATGCCACGTTAGATCACATTACTCAAACATGTGGAACTAGTCATGTGTGGACTTTCAAGAATATTCCAGAAGGTCAAAAACACCAACATTAATTGGGGGTTGAGGCATGCAAAAACCATATACCTAACCCTAAATGGGTATTGGCTACGTTAAATATTGGGATGATAGGATATGAAGGAGTTCTATTCTAATTTTATTGTTTATAATTCCATAGTTGAACATAACATCTGGGAGTGGGATATTGAAGAAAAATAGAGGAAGTAGAAGATCCCATAACAACCATATTGGCCACAATGTCCTCAAGAACTCTATAATGAGTGCACCTTTCTTTGTATTTTCATTTCATGATTGAGAAGAAAAGAACAAATCATAGGCCTCAGTAGTTCTAGCTGGGTTTTTCCCATATTAGGTTCTCCTAGTGTACATATTGTGTTTACTGTGTGGATTGTGTATTATTTGCTTGTCTTTTTCATTTCAATTTTAGTTTATTCAATATTTCATGCGTCAAGCTAGTAATATTAAATTTGGAATCTAAGTAAAACACAATATAATAAGAGATTTCAGAATATTTTATAATTTGTTATGACAAACTATTCTAGTGAAATATCCATGATAGTTTACATATCATATTGATATAATATGGTATCAATTATTTATTTTTTCTGGGAAGTTGTAGGATCTAAGAATTGACATAAAGTTTGAAAACCCTATCCATGGCAGATGAGTACAATATCACTCCATGAGATGAGTCAGAAGAGAGATTTTCAAAGCTAGAAGAAGAAGTCATTGAAATCTCTTGCAACATGGCCACTCTCATGGTGGCTATAGGGAATAAGTTTGGACCTTTCGAGGAGTTTGGTGGCTCTAACTCAAAAGTTGGATCAAACGAGAAATCTAGAGAAAATGAAGACCAAGAAAAGGAGTCAAAAAAATGGCTAGAGAAAGAGAGACCAAGTTCTAGTGTCATCACTTCTTGCCAATCTTTGTTTAAAGTGGAAGTGAAAGTGGACAACAATACGTACCAAGGTGAGATTGATGTAGTTAAGTTGAACCAATGGTTGGAACAGTTAGAAGTTTATTTCAGTGTTCATAACATATCATAAGAGAAAAATATTTATTTTCCCTATTAAAGTTAGAGGGCCATGCCCAAACTTGGTGGGAAAGTCAAATAGAGACACTTAGGATGGAGGGTGATTCCCTTGTAACTAAGTGAGAGGTGTTTAAAGCCCTCATTAAATCCCAGTTCTACCCTATCATATATGAAGAGGACCAATGAATAGTTGATGAGGTTTGTGTGTAAGAACACTATATGGAGAACATGGGTAAGAATAGAGGACAATCAAGTGGTTCCAAGAAGAAAGACCACCAATATGCTTCCAAGGAGGGAAGGAAGAAGTGGAAAGAAAATGACAAGAAGACAAAAACCACTGCACATTAGTGCAATGATCCAAACAGGCATTGTAATATCAATGGCCACACCAAAGATAAGTGTTGGAAGCTACATCCAAAGATGAATCCAAAGAATCGCAAGAAGGATTCCAAGAAGAAGAACATCATAACCATGGATTCAAACAACCAAGTAGAGATAAAATTAGATGTATATGAAAATATTGTCTACACCACAATGCAGAAGGAGGTGAATTTGAGTAGCCTCCATCCCAAGGAAGAGAAGGAGATGACTAAACTCCACCATATTAAGATCCATGTTAAGCCCTAAATAGTGGCACATTACCCCTTAATTGGGGAATATTACATTAGTAATGTTATTTTATTTATGTCGTCTTGGTTCCATTAGTTGTAATTGTACCTCCTAGTCTCCTATATATACCAAGGAAACATTTTCATTTGGAATCATCTGGTACTTGGACATTTATGTGGTGTATAAGGAGGTTGCCCCCTCGAAGAGGCTTATTATATGAAATTATCTCTTTTTCAAGGCGTTGAGTACTTATTCTGATGTTTTTCTATGCTATATTGATATTTGGTTCTTAACATATGGTATCAGAGCTCAAGGTCTCAGGGTTTCACTGCTACATCTGAGACACCTTGGAATTTTTGCTATAATGTTTTTTCTATGACGTTTCAGAAGGAACCCCTTAGAGGATATTTAGTAGATGGATAAAGGTACATTGGGTTAAAATTTCAGCTCCCGAGGCATTATACTTTCAGAGATACAGCTTGTGTAAGATAGGGTTATGGAATCATCCTGAATTGAGCCATCGCATAATTTTTACTATAAATTTTTTTCTGTAACGTTTCAGACCTTGAAATCCAGAGTTTATTCACAAAAATTATTAAGGTATCTGTGATAAAAATTTCATCTTTTGGGTCATCTTACATTTGTAGATATACCCTGTGGAAGATATGGTATCCGACTAGTCTTATTGACTAGTATCAAGCATGTGTTTCGGGTAAAAAAATCATAACTTCTTCCTAGAGTATCAAAATTGAGTGAGACTGGTTGCATTGGATAGTGGACAGTCCATAGTATTTCTAGTACAATTTTCAAAATTTATATCAATTATTTTGTGCCGGGCATGCTATACAAGTGAGATCTCCTGGAAAGGCCAAAAACCAACAAGCTGTGGGGAAGTTACCGTAAATTCCACTTGGCACATCCAATTTTGATCAGACCTATGGAATTGTAGAGAAGAAATATCAGAGAACTACAAAAAAGAAATTTTCATACCTAGAAGGGATGAAACTTTCGAGATACAACAAAAGAAAGATTGTCTAGAAGAACCACCTCAAAATCAAGGTTTAAAAGTGATACTTGGTCAAAATGCCACCAAAAAAGGGAACTTATACACCAAATAAGACTCCAGACAGTCCTACTTGGACTCTTGATGAAGGTGAAGAAATGCGTAGGGACATAAATGAATTACAAAAGAAGACAATGACAAAATATGAACTACAAGGGATGATGGATTCAATTGAAGCTAAATTGGAGGCAATAATGGATACTAAGATGGTTGGTTTAAAAAGTGAGATCATGGAAGGATTGAAAAATTACCTAATAAAGAGGACACCTGAAAGTGAAAATGTATCCCATGAAATTCATGAGGAGGACACAAGGAAGCTGAATCAAGAATGGAGAAACTCCAACTTTGGGTTGAAGACCAACCACGTTCCTAAGATCAATATGAGGAAGTTTGATGGCAAGGACCCAATCACATGGATACTTCAGATGGAGCAATTCTTTGATCTACATAATGTTCCACATACACAAAAGGTATGAATTGCTTCTTTATATTTAGAACCTAATCAATTTGTATGGTATCAATGGCTTTGTTCTCGCAAATCACTCGTCACTTGGAAAATTTTCACGAAAGAAATGATAGCACACTATGAGGATACAAGGAGCAATACCTTCTTTAGCCAATTGATAAATCTCAAGGAAAAGGGTTCAGTTACAGAGCACATTGAGAACTTCCAAAGATTGAATATAAAGGTAACATATCTTCTATATGAGCACTTGATTGATGTATTCATAGGAACTTTAAAGGATAACATTCAACATGAGGTTCGCCTTTGGGAACCCAAATCATTGAAGAATGCATTTAGGGTGGCAAGAAATGTTGAAAGTAAAAATATGGCTATAGCTACTAGAAGGACCAATCCTAACATCTATTGAGAGAATAATGCTCCTTCTTCTAAAACACCTCAACCTACAAGGTTGACACCTCAACCATTGGAGGAAAGAAAAGAAAAAGGTTTATGATTTAATTGCGACATCAAGTACAATAAGGGATATAAGTGTGGTGAGAAGAAATTATTATACATAGATTGTGAAGAGGAAGAAGAACAAGAGCAAGAACAAGAACCATCTCAAGATGAAAACGTAGAAGCGATTTCTTCTGAAGAGTTGACTCCCACGATATCGTGTAATGCATTGGATGGAATTAGCACTCCTCAAACCCTCAAGATCGAAGGATATATCAAAAAGAAAAAAGGTAATAGTCCTAATTGATTCTGGTAGTACTCATAATTTCATTCACTATAAATTATCCAAAGCTCTCAACTGCTTTGTATATCCAGCGCTAGAGTTTCAGGTAATGATTGCAGATGGAGAAACTATCAATTAATCAGGAAAATGCAATAAGATCAATATTACTATGGGGGAAATATGTAATGAATAGTCCAATGATTTCTATACCCATGGGTGGTGCTGATGTCGTACTAGGAATCCAATGGTTACAATCATTAGGAACAATGGATTTTAATTTTCAAGAACGTTTCATGAAATTTTCATTGGAAGGAAAAGAAATTGAGCTAAGAGGTATCACAGGGAAACCCAACAAGGTGATAATCTCTAATGGCATGACAAAATTATTGAAAAAGGGGCATCAAGGTGTTATTGCACAACTATGCTCACTAGATGTTCAAACATCTAAGCCATCTATTCCCCTAGATCTCCAAGGGATCATTGATAAGCATTCCAAAGTATTTGAAGATATTCCCGAAGGTCTTCCACCCACTCGAAATCATGATCATGATATTCACCTAATTCCTGGGAGTGTTCCTCCTAACATCAGGCCGTACAGATACCCTTATGCCTAGAAGAGTGAAATTGAGTGTATGGTTGAAGAAATGTTAGAGGCTGGCATTATTAGACCTAGCCAAAGTTCTTACTTTGCACCGATGGTAATGGTATTCAAGAAAGATGGCTTGTGGCGTATGTGTCCAGATTATAGAGAGCTCAACAAGATCACTATTAAAGATAAGTTTCCCATTCCTTTCATTGATGAATTGTTAGATGAACTACATGGCACAATCAATTTCACAAAGTTGGATCTCCGTTCAGTGTTTCATCAGATTAGAATGAAGGAAGAAGATATCCCCAAAATAACATTCCGAACTCATGAAGGACATTATGAATTTTTGGTCATGCTTTTTGGCCTTACAAATGCACCTTCCACATTCCAAGGGTTGATGAACTCCATTTTCAAGCCCTTCGTTCGAAAATTTGTTTTAGTATTTTTTTATGATATACTAAGCTATAGCAAGTCTTGGGAGGATCACGTGTGACATGTTGACAAGGTGCTACAACTACTAAAGGAGAAACAACTATATGCCAAACCGTCCAAATGTTTCTTTGGGGTGAAGGAGGTAGAGTATTTGGGTCATATTGTATCTCATGAAGGTGTCAAGGTAGACCCTAACAAGATTAAGGCCGTGATGGATTGGCCAATTCCCAAAACATTGAAGAATCTTAGAGGATTTTTTGGTTTGACAGGTTACTACCACAAGTTTGTTCGAAACTATGGGAGAATAGAAACACCTTTAATGACACTAACTAAGAAGGATGCATTTTCATGGACTCCAGAGGTAACTAAAGATTTTGAACAAATTAAAGAGGTGATGTGTAAAGCTCTTGTCTTGACCACACCAGACTTCACGGAAACCTTTATTGTGGAATGTGATACCTCGGGAAATGGCATTGGTGCTGTCCTAATGCAAGAAGGAAGGCCCCTGGATTTTGAAAGTCAACCACTCAAGGGAAAAGACTTACACAAACCCATTTATGAGAAGGAAATGATGTAAATACTACATGCATTGAAGAAATGGCACCCTTACCTAATAGGTAGTCACTTCAAGGTCAAAACAGATCATGATAGTCTTAAATACTTCTTGGAACAAAGACTATCTTCAAAAGAAAAACAAAAATGGGTGACCAAGATATTGGGTTATGATTTTGAAATCATCTATAAAAAGGGGAAGAAAAATGTTGTAGCAGATGCACTCTCAAGAAATGATGAATATGTTGAGGCCTTTCTCTATGCTATCTCGGTCATCCAACCCGATTGGATAATAGAAGCAAGGGATTAATGGAAGAATGAAAAAAATGTGTGGACTCTCATTCAAAGGTTGCAGCAGGATTCCAGTGCATCAGATACATTTACATGGAAAAATGATTTACTATGGTACAAAGATCGCTTATATTTATGTAAGAAATCCCAATTCAAACAAAAGATACTATTGGAATTGCACACCTCTCCAGTAGGAGGGAACTCGAGATTTTTGAAAACCTACCATAGGGTTAAGAAGGATTTTTTTTGGGATGGCCTTAAAACTGATGTTCAAAGGTTTATAGCAGAATGTTTGGTTTGCCAACAAAATAAGGTGGAAACAATTAAGACCCTAGGTCTTTTACAACCATTATCCATCCCAAGTCAGCGTTGGGAGGAGGTTTCCATGGATTTCATAACAGGGTTACCGAAGTCTAAATGAAAGAGTGTCATCATGGTGATTGTTGATAGGCTGACCAAGTACACACACTTTTGTGCACTCTCTCATCCCTTCAAAGCCAATACAGTTGCCACCGCATTTATAGAGACAATTCAAAAACTACATGGAATTCCAAATATTATTGTAAGTGACAGAGATCCTACCTTCACTGGACATTTTTGGACATAATTATTTTCTTGTTTGGGTACTCAATTGGCTCATAACTCATCCTATCATCCTCATCTAATGGACAAACCGAGATAGTGAAAAAATTTCTGGAAGGCTACCTTCGTTTCTTTGTCTCTGATAAACAAACACAATGGTTCAAATGGTTACCCTTGGCAGAATGGTGGTATAACACTTCATTTCATACTACAACAAAAATGACACCATTTATGGCATTCTATGGATACGACCCACCTTCCATCACTTCTTCTCTAAAAGAAAAATCTAAGGTTCAAGCAGTGGAAGATCACATCGAACATCAACAACAAGTTCTCCAAATCTTAAAGGACAACCTGACCATGGCACAAAGTCACATGAAACAACAAGCAAATCAACATCGTAGTGAAAGAAGTTTTGAAGTAGGGGATTGGGTGTTTTTAAAACTACAACAATACAAACATATGTCCCTCAAGCAAGACACGAATGATAATAAATTATCACCAAAGTACTATGGTCCTTATAAGGTGTTGCAAAATATTGGTACTATGGCATACAAATTGGAGCTGCCTGCATCCTCATGAGTACACCCAGTTTTCCATGTTTCATGCTTAAAGAAGGTTATAGGTGACAAGATCCTAGTTCAAACTATATTGTTAGAACTTGACGAGGAAGGAAAACTCATATTGGAGCCTGAAGCTATCACTAATAGAGAATTCTCCAGCTGAGGAATAGATCCATTTCAGAGTATCTCATTAAGTGGAGGAAACTTCCTGCTGAAGATTCCACTTAGGAAGATGAGTCTTTTATACAGAAGCATCTAGAATTACTCAAGCGTTGCGGATAACACTTGTCTGAAGGGGAGGGGCATGTTAATCCCTAAATAGTGGCACATTACCCCTTAATTGGGGAATATTACATTAGTAATGTTATTTTATTTATGTCGGCTTGGGTCCATTAGTTGTAATTGTACCTCCTAGTCTCCTATATATACCAAGGAGACATTTTCATTTGGAATCATCTGGTACTTATACATTTATGTGGTGTATAAGGAGGTTTCCCCCTCGAAGAGGCTTATTATATGAAATTCTCTCTTTTTCAAGGCGTTGAGTACTTATTCTGAGGTTTTTCTATGCTATATTGATATTTGGTTCTTAACAATCCATGTCGAGAAGTTAAATGTGGATGCTCTATTTGGTTTTGGTTCACAAGCCAACCTCATAGTAGAATATCTAGTCAGTAAACTTGGATTGGAATTTCATGACCATCCTCACCCATATTCTTTGGGATGGGAAAATAAGGATGAAAATGTTAGGGTCACTAAGAAAACAAAGATCAAATTTTCTATAAGAGTAACTATATTGATGAAGTGGAGGTAGATGTAGTACCACTTGATATGTGTTGTGTAGTCTTTAGAATACCCTACATGTAGACGAGGGATGAAATATTCATGAGGAGAGGAAAATATTATTGCATGATCAAGGATCTGAAGTTGATCAACAATGCACACAAAGGTAAATCTAAGATATCTTTAGTAAGTGCTAACCGAGCCAAGAAATTGAACAGTTATAGTAGGAAGTTTGTATTGCTTTTCTTAAGAGATAATCAAGCATGAGAGGAATCAGTAAAAGTAAAGGCATCCTTAGAGCTATGTACTAATGAGGAGAAACATCAGTTGGAGGAGATTTTGCAGGCATACATGGAAGTGTTCCAAGATCCTAAAGGGTTACTACCTAAGAGGGAAGTGGAGCAAGAGATACATTTGTTTCCTAACTCCCCATTGCCAACCATTTGGCTGTATAGACAGTTCATCCTAGAAGAAGATAGAGTGAAGAAGCTATTGCAACAATTGTTGGAGCATGGAATAATTTGACCAAGAACCTCACCTTGGTCACCTATCATCATGGTACCCAATAAGGACGGGACTTGGAAAATGTGTATCGACTACATAATAATATAACCCTCAAGAATCGATATCGTTTTCCTAAGATCGATGACTTGCTAGATCTGTTGCAACATGCTAAGTACTTCACCAAGTTGGATCTCAAATTGGGATACCGCAAAGTACGAGTTAGAGAAGAATACACTTGGAAGACGACCTTCAAGACAAGACAATGCCTATATGAATGGCTGGTGATGCCTTTTGGTTTATGTAATGTACCAACTACATTTGTGTGTTTGCTAAATGATGTATTGTGTCCCTTTATAGATTCATTTGTAATACTATACTTAGATGATATATTAGTTTATATCTCTACTTAGGAAGAACATTTGTCACATATCATGTAGGTGTTAGATACTAAAAAATCATTAACCATTGGAAAATATAAATAATGTGAATTTACCCAATAGTCATGGTGTATTTAGGGTATGTGATTGGTGGAGGGGAACTCAAGATAATTCCTGCAAATATGGAGGCCATCCTAAAATGGCCAACTCCTACTAATGTCATTGAATTTAGGATATTTTTTGGAGAAACATGGTTCCTATGAAATTTTATAGCATCCTTTTTAGCTGTAGTTGCGCCACTCCATGCATAACAAACAACAATGGAAAAGGAATTTCATACTTTGGTTCAAGTTGTTGAGAAATGGAAGAACTATCTAATGGAAAGGATACCATCACCCACATTTATTACCAACCACTACAATATTTGCAGGCCCAATGTAAGCTTTAACAAACTAGACACTAGAAGTGGATGGGGTTTTTACAACAATTTCATCTTATCATCAAATATATGAAAGACACCAATAATGATTTGGTAGACATGATTTCAATCCCACCCACATCCAAGATCACATATTTTGGAAGTCTTATGTGCATGGAGCCTTTCACTCATTATGAATACAAAGAGGCATACACATAAGATGAATACTTTAAAGAGGTATTTCAACAACTACAAGGCCAATTTCATGTAGAAGAAGGTAACAATAAGACAAAATATAATATCTAAGATGGGTTCCTCTATAAGATAGAAAAACTCTATGTTACTAGAGGTGAATATTATAACTTATCAGAGATGTTCACACCTCCAAAGTTGTAGGAATTGTTTTGTTGGGAAGATAGTTGCCAACTTATAGAGGTATGCGTATTGGTCTAGAATGAAAGAAGATGTAGATCAATTTATTAGAGGATGCATACCGTGTTGTACTAACAAGCCCAATAACTGAAAGGAAGTTTTATACCATCCCCTACCTGGACCTACTAGACCATGGGAAATCATCACCATTGATTTCATGGTGGTTTTCTAAGAATAAGGAAGGGACATGACTATCTATTTGTGGTAGTTGATAAGTTTAGCAAGATGTGGATTCTCATGCCTTGTAAAAAGACCATCAAGGGACAAGATGCAACAAACATGTTCTTTGAAAAGGTTTGGGTGCACTTTGGAATACCAAGGGGCATAATATTAGATAAATATATTATATTTATTAGTTCCTTTTGGATCACACTTTGGGAGAACATGGACACCAAGTGGAAAATAAACACAATTTTCCATCCATAGACAAATCGGTAAATAGAAGTTGTGAACATGAAATTGGTTCAAATTTTAAGGCATTACAATTATAAGCATCCAAGGACTTGGGATGAAAATTTGATTTATGTTCAACACTCTTATAATAGAGCAATCCATACTTCTACAATAAGTTCCCTTTTGAAACTCGCATTGAGTATTTTCCACCTTCGCCTTTAGAAGTTGCATATGGATAACAAGGAGGAGTGAGGGAATACACCACATGAAAAACATTAAAGGTTGAAAAGTTCATTGATAATATTAAGTAGATCCATTTGCAAGTACAAGAGACATGGAAGAAGTCACATAAAGTACAAGGCCCGACATGATCAACACATAATTGAGAAAACATTCAAGGTGGGAGACAATGTTTGGTTGTATCTAAACAAAGGAAGGCTATAGGGTCCTAGTAAGAATATTAAGGCTTTGCGGTATGGTCCTTTTGAATTGTTGGAGAAGGTGCATGATAATTCCTACAGACTTAGTCTACCCCCATATATGCACATTTACCCAATAGTGAATGTGGAGAATGTAAAACTCTATGAGCCTTCCATGTTGGACTAGGAAAATAATGAGAAAGTCTTACCTACTAGAGGGGACATAACACCAGAAGCTCAAGCAAAGTTAACAAAAGATACATTTTTGCATAAGAAGTCTAAAACAACCAAATGGGGGTATGAGATTTGGAAGGATGGGTTGAAAGGATAACTTCTAGGAAAGACCAAATGGTACTCTAGGGAGAAGGTAGGGGAAAAATTTCCTCACCTCCTTTAGTGAAAACTTTTGGGTAACAAAATCCTCCTTAAATAGGGAGGTATGATCCATAATGGATCATTATATGCTTTGCCATCTATTTTGGTGCTTTTGAAAAAAATGGAGCTATTGACTTGTAGGGCCCATTTTATGGGCAAGTCCCACTTTGGGGATTTGGGTCGAGAACCTTTTGGATCCCGTTTGAGGGCTTAAATGACCATTTTTTGGGTAAAAAATTACAAGCTTAGCTCTAACCTCTTGGTTTTTCTACACTTCGAGAGATTTCTAACTACATGAAGATCACCTCAATCAGAGTTCGTATGTGGAAGTTATGCTTCCTACAAGTTGACTTATCCTGTTGACGACCACTATGGTATTGAGTGTATGTCACATTAGCTCCCATTACTCACACATGTGGAGCTAGTCACGCATGGATTTTCAAGAATATTCTAGAGGTTCTAAAACCCTAACATTAATTGGGGGTTTAAGCTTTCAAAAACCCTAACCGTAACCCCAAATGACTATCTAGCTATGTTAAATACTAGGTCGCTAGGATATGAAGGGGTTTTCTTCTCATTGTATTATTTATTGTTCCATAGTTGAGCATAACATCTAGGAGTAGGATATTGAAGTAAAATAGAGAAAGTATAATATCATGTAGTAGCCATACTAGCCATAGTGTTCATGACAACTCCATAATGAGTGCTTGCCCTTTCTTTGTATTTTCACTTCATAATTGAGAAGAAAAAAATAGATTATCGGCCTCACCTTCTAGTTGGAGTTTCCTAGGGTACATATTGTGTTCATTGTGTCCATGGTTTGTTATTTTCTTGTGTCTTTCATTTCAATTTTAGTTTAGTCAATATTTCATGCATTAAGCTAGTAACATTAAATCTAGAATATTAGTAAAACACAAGAGATTTTAGAATATTGTAAGATTTGTTGTGATGTATTGTTCTAGTGAAATATTGATGATATTTTAAAAATCAATGATTGTGTAAGACAAGTGAAAAGTATGAAAATCACTATGGGTGAAGTTTGTGAAGAAGATGGGAAAAAATTGGGGAGAATTGCACCATTGAAGGAAATGCACAACAATGTGAGATAAGGTTGGCACAATAGATAATTGGAAATGTAGTGCAAAAGGTTGAATAGAGTGGAGGATTAGGGGTGAAGTAGCCATATGGAAAAAACATGGCGTGGTGCATAAAAGTGATGTGCAAGGAAGATGAGATAATGCATGTATCAAGTGTGGTGACCCAAAAAGAATTCAAACTGTTAAATTGTTACACCTAATCAGTAACTGTGTCAGTTACAACTGGGTTAGTAAATAGAATGCCCAAGGAGGATTTCACGGTGGTTACCTTTGAAAAAAAAGTGAGATAAATAAGAGAGATATAAGAGGATGAAGAAGACTAAAACAAAGGAGACAACTTTTGTGAGGCACCAAATAGATAAAGAAGAAAGATATAAGAGGATGACGAAGACAAAAGAAAGGAGACAACTTTCGTGAGGCACCAAATACTGCAAATCGAGTTGGAGAGGTGGGAGAGTGAGGCACCAAATTCTACAAATCGAGTTGGAGAGGTTGGAGAGTGACAACAAACAAAGCCCAAAGACTATTCTATATTGTTAGACTACGAGTCCCTATACATTGATATGAGTTGTAAACCTTATCTATTGATGAGATGTTGTCATGATCCATTGATAAGTTGTTGGTGACATCTAGATCTATATTTAGAAGTGGTATTATCTATGTACTATAAATTCATATCACGAGATCAATTTAATGAGTAATAGATAATAGCTTAAAGACTTTTCCACCCATTTCTTGTCTCGTATTTGTCTTGCTTTTGCTTTATTTTTTAACAAGATTTCAAAGATCTTATGATCTTAAGGGCATGATAGTTTTCCCATGAAAAGTGAAGTGTAATAATACAATGATATCTCTCATTGGTTCACGATAAATATTTGTTACAAGCAATAAAGTGGATCCAACAATTATGGGAAGAAGCCATGCTTTTCTACAGGAGGATAAATGAGTTGAATACATTACACATATGCTTGTTATAATTGTAAATGCGGGGAAAAAACAATCAACAATCACACAGATTATAAAACACAAAGATTTACGTGGTTCACCCAAACATTGGGCTATGTCCACTAAGCGAAGGCATCAGTTGTCTTATTATTAAGATCTTGGAGATTACAACAACTCACTCACTCTCCTGTCTGCCTCTATGGGCTTACATAAATAATGAACATAATTAAATTAGTCACATAACTATTTTCTAAACTTGTGCGTTCATATCAAATTGGTATATTTGGTTGAACATACTACTACAAAATAGACTCCACTAAATCTGCTCATATCTGTCGAATCTGGGAAATTCATTGGCATATTCAACAATCTCCACCTTGAAAGCAATTAACCTGATACCTTGCTCCTTATTTTGTTCATCACTTTTCTGCAAGCCAAGAGAAGACAAGCACCATCGTAGCTTCTCTAACAATACCGGTTTTGTGAACATGTCTGCGCAGTTCTCTTTTGTATGCACTTTCTCAAGAGAGATTCCACCTTCATCAATGATCTATCTTACAAAATGGTACTTGATAGGTATATGTTTTGTTTTACTGTGATAGGCTGGATTCTTAGCCAAGTGAATAACACTTTGGCCTTCCAAACTCACCAAACAAACCTTTCAACCAAACTGCCTCTTTACAAGCATGTGAAGCAACGCCATATTCTTCTTCTGTAGTGGATAAAGCAACATTGTTCTGTAGCTTTGACATCCAACTAATAGCTCCACCTGCAAGAGTAAATACATTCCCTAAAGTCGACCTTCTCTTATCCAAATCACCTGCAAAATCAGAATCAATATATCCACAGACTAACTCACGACCATTGTTATAGGTGATACAATAATCACTTGTGCCCCTCAGATACCGAAGCACCCATTTCACTACTACCCAATGCTCTTTACCTAGATTTTCCATATACCCGCTGACAACCCCAACTTCATGTGAAATGTTTGGCCTTGTACTAACCATCGCATACATTAAACTTCCTACTGCATTAGCATATAATATTCGAGACATATGTTCCTTTTCTTCTTTTGTACTAGGACATAAACTTGAATAAATCTTAAAATGGGAAGCCAAAGGGACTGAAACTGGTTTCACATCATTCATACCAAACCTCAAAAGTATCTTCTGAACATACTTTTGTTGTGACAACCAAAGATTACCATTCCTCCTGTCTCTGAATATCTCCATGCCCAAAATATGCCTTGCTACTCCTAGATCTTTCATATCGAACGTCCTAGCCATCTGAGCCTTTAACCTGTTGATCTTAGTTATGCTTTTGCTTGCTAAAAGAATATCGTCAATATACAATACTAAGATAATGAATATGCCATTATTCAATTTCTTAAAGTAGACACAATGATCATACTCACTCCTTGTATAATTCTGGCTCACCATGAAAGAGTCAAATTTCTTGTACCATTGTTTGGGCGACTGCCTCAGACCATACAATGATTTCTTGAGCTTGCAAACAACTTTCTTACTATTTTTCTGAACAAACCCTTCAGGTTGTTCCATGTAAATTTCCTCAGCCAAATCTCCATGTAAGAAAGCATTCTTAACATCTAGCTGCTCCAATTCCAAATCAAGTAATGCAACTAATGCTAACACAATTCAAATTGAAACAGACTTAACAAATGGTGAAAAAATATCATGAAAGTCAATACCTTCTTTCTGAGAATATCCTTTCGCAACCAGCCTTGCTTTGTATCTTTCCACCTTATCATCAACACCCTTATTCATCTTGTAGACCCACTTGCAACCTACAATTTTTCTGTCTCTTGGAAGTTCTATTAGGTCCCATGTGGCATTCCTCTCTAATGCCTTCATTTCGTCCTTCATTGCTTCTTTCCACTTATCATTGTTAGAACCCTTCACAGCTTCCTGATAGCGCAAAGGTTCATCATCATTAGTACTTAAAGAAACCGACGAAACAAAATCATCATACCTTCTTGGAGGATTTCTAACCCGCGTAGATCTCCTTAGGGAAGTTTGTGGCTCATCCACATTTTGTTGATTGTTATCATCAACCATGTCTTCCTCTGCAGGAAACTCTTCATGAACATATTCATAAACTTGTTCATGTTCACTTTCATCTGTATTTGAACTGGTTTCAAACTGAATCTGTTGATACTTAGGTACTTCTTCCTGTTTCATTTGAACATCTACATCTGATTTGATGAGAAATGATTCATCAAATATTACATCTTATTTAATGGTGATCTTGTGGGCAGTAGGATCCCACAACCTGTAACCCTTAATATCATCACCATATCCAACAAAGATAAGCCTTTTTGATTTTGGATCTAATTTAGAACACTGATGTTTTGGAATTAGAGCATAGGCTTCACAACCAAAAAATTTAAGATTAGAATAATTACAAGGGTGACCTTTCCATACCTCTTCAGGAATTTTGCACTCTATTGCTGTTGATGGTGATCGATTCACCAGATAACAAGCTGTAGTTACTTCTTCTGCCCACAGTTCCTACTGCAAGTTGGCATTACTTAGCATACTCCTTGCTCTTTCTAGAAGAGTCATGTTCATGCGTTCAACAACTCCATTTTACTGAGGAGTATAGGCAGTGGTTTTATGCCTATCAATCCCAAACTCCTTGCAATAGTTTTCAAATTCCATTGACGTAAATTCACCACCATTATCAATTTTTAAACATTTAATGGACCTACTGGTGCTCTTTTCCACTAAATCTCTAAACTGCTTGAAAACAATAAACACATCAACCTTTCTTTTCAACATATAGATCCACACCTTCGTAGAGAAATCATCTATAAAAGTTACAAAATATGATGATCCTCCATACAAAATAGTAGGGGATGGTCCCAAAACATCAGAATGGATGTAGTCAAGGATTCCCTCACTGGCATGTCTTCCGGTTTTAAATTTCTGCCTATTCTATTTTCCATAAATACAATGCTTGCAAAAATCTAACTTTAAAGACTTTAGACTAGGAAGTAACTTATGATCAGATAATACCTTCAATCCTTGTTCGCTCATATGGCCCAACCATTGATGCCACAGTTGAACAGAATCATCGTCATTTTCAGATACCGCTATCGCATAATCTGACTCAGTTCTTCCTTCTAACATAAACATGTTACCAACCTTCTTCGCTTTCATAACCAGTAGGATTCCTTTGTAGACCTTCATAACTCCACCTTGAACAATACTCTTATATCCTCCAATGTCTAAGACTCCCAGAGAAATTAGGTTTTTCCTAAGCTCAGGTACATGTCTCACATCAGTTAGTATTTTAATAGTTCCATCAAACATCTTAATTCAAATGCTACCAATTCCCACAACTTTACATGATATATCATTTCCCATGTAAAGTATTCCATCATCTATAGACTGGTAAGTAACAAACCAATGTCTATGAAGACACATGTGATTTGAAGCACCATAATCTAATAACCACCGTTGATCATGACGTGAACCAATACTAATTGATAAAACTTCATCAGCCATACCTGAACCTGTTTCAGTTGCGTTTGCTTCCTTTGTCTCTTTTGGAGGGTCTTCTTTGGAGGCTTGTTGTCTCTTCCAACAATTCTTCTTCAGGTGTCCAGATTTGCCACAAAACCAACACTTAAGATTGCTCTTTTTTCCCTTCGACTTTGACCGAGAGAAATCCCTCTGACCGTGTCCTCTTTCTTTAGGTCTGCCTCTGACCATCATCGCCTCAAATGTAGAGGTTTTTGAATTGGTTTTCTTCCTTGTTTCCTCAGACAGTAAAGCTCCAACAATATATCAAACTCAATACTTTATGTTGAACTAAAACTAATAGAGGTAACAAAGTGATCCCATGACGCGGACAAAGAACAAAATAATGTAATTGCCTTATCTTCAGATTCAAATTTTACTCCCATGCTATCCAACTGGACTAAAAGAGTATTAAAAGTATTTAAATGATCAACTATTTTCGTACCTTCCTTCATGCACAAACTGTGCAATTGCCTTTTCAGGAAGATCCTGTTGGTCAAGGATTTCGTCATATACAAGCTTTCCAGCTTCGTCCATAAATCAACTGCTGTCTTCTCCGAGACAATGTTGAATAGAACATCATCAGCCAAACACAGACGTATGACACTCAGTGCTCTCGCATCGATCTCATCTTAGTCTTCATCTGTTATGGTCGCAAGTTGCTTTGCTTTTCCCAAAAGCGCCTTCACCACGCCTTGTTGCACGAGCAGATCGTGCATCTTAACCTTCTAAATGTCGAAATTGTTCTTGCCATTGAACTTTTCGATTTCGAATTTGACACTCTGAATTTTCGCCATTAACAAAAAGAAAAATTCCAAAAAACACCACTACTTATAATAACCAAAGCTTTATATGAAAGAATAATC
>ML799713.1:22408-44763 GCA_009831015.1 Picea engelmannii | reverse complement strand
GTGAGGGAACTATACCCTCATCTTCACATAGACTGAGATAGTCTTTTGGAGGTCCAAAAGCTTCCCAATGGGGAGGTGTGATCAGGGGATCAAATTTTGCTCAATTTTCAAAGTGCTCAGAATGTGACGAAAATAGTGCCATTGCGTCCATCTCGTCTTTCTTATTCCGGCGGTATATTTACTTTGTCAAATGGACGCCGTATGAAGAATATATCGTGATCTGTTCGCCAAGCCAAACAATCAAAAATTTGATGCTGGCTGTACCTGTCCGTACAGTCCGTACGGTCTGACGTGGCAGGGCCATACAGACCGTATGATGATGATGTGGCAGTTTTTTATTGGTTGATTGTTGGCGATTCGGGTGTTGAAACGTGTCCGGTTGGTGGCAAATGATATGAGGACACGTGGCCCAATCCATGGGTGCCACGTGTCCCCCTCATTATTTGGTTTATGTTGTTATATAAAATGTAATGGGAATCTGTGGGGTTCGACCCCCGGACCTCCCCTACTATGAAAAGACTTCACAACCTTCCGCTAACCACCATGTCAACCTTTGTTCCTTGTTTCATATATCAACGCGCATATATTTAAACTAATGGAAAGGGGGGCAGGCCGGGGCTTAGCCCCGACCTGTGGTTTCATTCCACAACATATGACCATGTTATATGTAATATAGTCGATCGTTTGGTATGCATGCGCGATTTGAAACTTAACCCTTGGTCATATAAACGTGTGCCATATGACTTGGAGCGCGGGGGTTAGTTGCACGGTTTGGTAACGACCTAACCACCATTGCCTAGCGCGTGGTCATATGCTCTCATATGCCCAGGTGCTGAGATGGTTAGGGGTTGGAGCACCCTTAACCGTCTTACGGTTTGCACCGTTGGCGTGGTTGCACCCGTTGCTGCGTTTTTTGTGCTTAAAAGAGTGTGTGAGCCAGGTTCATTCAAAGGGGGTGCAAATTGTAGAACCAGAGACAACAAGCTTGAAGAGGGAGACTTCCAGGAGGCCTAACTTCTTCACTTTTCGACCGATTGAGGTGCCGAAAGAGCCCAGACAGGGGTTTTGGGACGCTGGGAAGCCATTGGAGCAGTCAGTTTGTCAGTTTGAGCATTGTAAGACATATTTTTGAGCACTTTTTGAGCAATTAATAATAATGATCCATTGGAAGCTGGACCAGGAGATGTAGCCCATAAGAGGGGTGAACTCCTTTATCAATTGCTGTGCTTATGTGTTTATATTCAATGTTTACGCTGCTGTCTATGTGTAATTTGCATAAGTAATCCTTTATTTTATGTGTTGCAAACTGATCCTATTTCTTTAAACACATAACATTCACTTGCAATAATTTTTCAAGTTTTTCAAGTCTTCTTCATTTTTAGATCAGAGATTCTACCGCCGCTCTCTATTAGAGAATGAGGAAATCAAGTAGAAAATACAAGAACTACTCCATAATGGGCACGTCTGTCCCAACTCATCACCTTGCGAGAGCCCAATCATGCTAGTACAAAAGAAATATGGAACCTGACGGCTCTGCATTGATTACCGGGCCCTCAATAAAATCATAGTTAGAAACCAGTACCCGATTCCCTGAATCAACGACCTCCTTGATCAGCTCACATGGGCCAAATACTTCAGTAATATTGATCTGAAGTATGGTTGTCACTAGGTCCCAATAGAACAAACATATGTATGGAAGACCGCCTTCGAGTCAAAGGAAGGTCTTTTTGAATGGTTGGTCATGCCCTTTAGTTTGACAAATGCTCCAACCACTTTCATGAGTATGATGGAAGATATCCTGTGACCATTCATCAATACTTTTGTAGTGGTGTATTTGGACAAATTTCTCATTTACAACAAGACTTGGGCATAACACTTGCAGCATATTCATCAGGTTCTGCACACCCTGCGACAACACAAGCTATACACCAACTTGGAAAAATGATCCTTCGGCATGGACATGGTCCATTACTTGGGCTACATCGCTGATCATCATGGCGTACATGTGGATCCAACTAAGATCCAAGTCATACATGACTGACCAACCCCAACCACACTCACTAAGCTTCAGAGCATCTTGGACCTTTCCAATTTCTACCGCAGGTCCATGTTGGGATTCTCCCATATTGCATGGGCCTTTAGCCAAGTAACCACGAGTGGTGGCAAGGATAAATTTGTGTGGGGACAGTCCCAACAATAATAATTCAATGATTTGAAGCAACACTTGTGCTCAACCCCATTAATTTCACTACTAGACCTGCATCAACCCTTTGAGATCGAGACATATGATTTAGACTATGATGTGGGCACCGTTCTCACTCAACATGGCCACCCTGTGGCCTATCATAGTGAGACACTATCATATGTTGTTCATAAGTACCCTACTTATGACAAATAAATGTACTCCATTGTGCAAGACTACCGCTAGTGGATACATCACATTCTTGGGAAGGAGACAATCATCCAAACTGATTATAAGCCATTGCAGTTCATGCAGACACAAGAAAAATTGTAGAATGACCGCCATCAAAAGTGGTCCGCATACTTGAAAAAATTCCACCTCAACATCAAGTATAAAATGGGAAGCACCAACTGCATCGTTGATTTCCTCAGTAGACTTCCAGTCACGACACTCACCACCATGCTAGACTCTTGCGGCCATGAGACCGTTGGATGAACCAAACTCTATGAGATAGACCCAGACTTTGCCACCACCTACCAAATGTTGGGCGCAAACATATTTGTCACTACTTTCCATCTTTAGGATGGGATGCTGTGCCGTCTGGGCCATATCTGTGGTCCATCAAGTGAGTGAGCAAATTTAATTTGGGAAGCCCACTATAGTTGGGTGGAAGGACACTTCGACATAAAAAATATAGTGGCAATGCTGTAGAAACAAATTCTACTAGCCGAAACTTTGACAGGAGGTCAACAAGTATATCGGGTCCTACACTACTTGCGCTATTTCCAAACATACCACTAAGAATCATGGCCTGTACACCCCTCTGTCTACTCCTGACAGGCCATGGGAATCCATCTCCATGGACTACATGTCAGGCCTCCCATCCACCAAACGTGGAAATGATTGTGTTTCTGTGGTTCTTGATCGCTTTTCTAAGATGGTGATTCTGGTCACCTGCAAGAAGAGAATTGCAACATAGGCCACTGCCAAGCTCTTCTTTGAACGAGTTTGGGTACATTTTAGAATCCCACAAACCATTGTCTCAGATCGGGATAGTCGATTTATCAGCACATTATGGTCGAGCATCTTGTCACTGTTAGACACCAAGCTCAACATATCCACGACCTTCCACCCCCAGAAAGATGGAAAAATTGAGGTCATAAAATGAATGATCGCGCATATATCGCACATGTATAATTACAAGCACCCTCACACATGGGATGAGAGTCTTCCCTATGTCCAACATAGCTACAACCAATCCCTTCATATCTCAACTGGCGACAACCCCTTTTAGGTGGGGTTTGGATTCCAACCATTGGGTTCCATAGATGTTGCACTACCCCTTGCAGTCACCTCAGACAACTCATCTCATACTCCAACTGAAGCTGACAAAGCCACCCGGTTCATTGAGGGGATCCAACACATCCACCAACATGTTCATGATATCCTATAGAAGTCCAATGACAAGTACAAGGAGCGTGATAATCAACACTGGGTGCCACATAAGTTTCAGGTGGGCGATAAAGTTTGGTTGCATTTGCAGAAAGAATGCCTTACCAGACCCCATCATAATCTTTTACCACTCCATTATGAGTTGTACACCATCACCGAGGCTACAAGTGATAATTCTTTTGAGCTCAATATTCATCCTTTCCTTGGCCTGCACTTAGTGTTCAACGTGGATCTCCTTCGACCTTATTTCCCACCATTATTGGACACCTCAGAGATAGAAGAACAACTTACACCAAAAGAGCTCAATCCAGACTGCATACAACAGACATCCAGTGATTATATTGTGGAAAAACAGGTCAAGGGCACTTGCCAGCAAAGGATCCATCTTTATCGAGTTGTCAAAGCAGGGCAGCTCTTGCACCAACGCAAGTGGATCACCCGGGGCCAAATTCAATACAAATTTCCTCATCTAATGGGGGAACTCAACACAATACTAAGGGGGGAGGATTGATCTAGATGGATGTTGGTGGCATCCCACCTGTTATCACATAAAATTTTCAAGGTCTTGTGGGTTGTGGTTTCTACCTAGGTCTGTAATTTTTGCCTATTTTTCCTCCTTTTGCAGACTCGATCGCAGGTTTTCCTTTCACTAGTTTTTTTGTTGTTTGACTCCATCCATTTGATCGACTTGATTTTCCCTGTCAACTTGCCTGAGAAGTATCTACCCCAATACTTTATGTTTTCCCTAAGTCGATCTTCTCTTTCTCTCTTTTTTGCCTCTATTGTTGATCCTTTTGTTTTCCCGAGCCCTTAGCCAGTCATTCAAGTGATCAACACAGGTCGCAGTCATCAGCACCAAGCACAACACTTGAATCTTTTAATATGGATTCAAATCAAGTGAGCAAGCAAGACCACCCTTCAATGGAAAATATCCTTCAAGCAGATCAAATCGACGACCATCGTGTGATCACGATCATAGAGTTACATGAGGAATAACGTCAGGAAGAGTCATAATTTCGCCAGTCGGGAAAGTCCGAGAGCAGAGTCTTTAAAACTCGTGAAATGTGAAATCGCGAAAATATCACAGCCATTGATTAAAGGAAAGATTTGGTCTATCTGATCCAGTGGGGACAAGTGGAAGCTGATTGAACAATTTCATGGAATCGGGTTTCGGGGGTTTTGAAATGAGCTCCAAGGAATTTTCGTGAAATACGAAATTGCAAAATAGATTTGAGCCGTCCAACTAGCGGAGCACATGGAAGTAGATAAATGATTTCATAGGTTCGCGGATCGGGACATTGGAGATGAAGAGGAGTGAAAACTCCCAAAATGCAAAGTCCCAAACGCCTTGGGAAGTTTGGGCCCATGGTCATAGCCCCTGATTGTGTGGCGAGCAGGTCCAAGAAAGGAGGTTGGCACCCATCGTGTAGAGCTGGTGACTTGGGGCCTTCGAGGAATCATCCTGGCCATCAATTTTAAGGCAGATCCAACTGTTGATTTGGGTGGGTGATTTCGTAAAATCGCGTGTCGGGAATTCTGAAGCTTAGCATGTGGGAATCCCTGATAACTAAAATCCTGAAACGCCTTTGGAGATAGGTGCCAGGTCGCGACCCGTGGTCATGTGAAATAAGGGTTTAGGAGAAGCAGCTGACCCTAGTTGTGTATAGGGAAATAATTCAGGGTCCAGGAGAAGAATCACAACCGTTGATTGTGGAGCAGATTTGATCGTCGGTTAGATAAGATATTTCGCGGTTTTGGGGATCTAGGAATCCGAAGGTGAGCCATATAAAAACCCCCAAAATGCAAAATGTCGAAATGCCTTTGAAGATAGGTGCAGGGTCATGGCCCTGGGTTACATTGAGGGTGGATACAGAAGAAAGGGAAGCTAGCCTCCAAGCCTTGGAGAGAAGGCACATGGTTGTCCCCTGAGCATTTCATCTCGGCCACTCTCCGGGGAAAAGAAGTTAATGTAAATTGAGAAGGTGGTTGAAACCTTGGCTCAATCCATAAATGGAAGGCTTGGAAGGTATGGAGCAGTCAGCTCGTGGCACCCTTGCGTATAGGTTTCCCTGCAAGAGCCATGCTGATCTGAGCCCATTTAAGACAAGATACTGCGTGCACAGTCTACAAAAAGATCATGCACACATAAATATTTGAACGTAATGACTCAACCACTCCTCTGTTTTCAATGGTGAGTGGCTCTGAGTATATAAGAGTCGTTTTGATACTTTGTGATGGTCGATGGTTGAGCTAGGCTCTAGTATTGTAAAGTTTTGATGAAGCACTAGTTCCTCTGGTTATGTATTTGTATTTGAGACTTCTTGTTTAATGAAAGTCAACTTATTTCTATCTCTTTGTAAACACTGGGTTAAGACACTCGGAATTGGAGGATCCAGTCGAGGGTAGTTATGTTGTTGTGATGTAGGTTTGATCACTGCAATATTTTCACCATTTTTAATCAGTTTCCTGTGTTATATTTTCCCTCTTACACTAAGTAGCTCAGAATTGGAGGATCCAGTCGAGCTGTTACAATAGCATTGTGATGTAGGTTTGATCATCGTGCTGTTATAACTGTGTTATTTAGGCATATCTTAGTGTCTCAAACTTAGAGTCCAAGAGGATCTTGTTCCTAAAGATTTTCTTCCCTAGACTGCTGGAAGACTGGATATCCATAGAAGACTCTTATATTTTCTCACCAAGTCTTCCCTCTGCTCATTTTAAACTCAACTTCCTGACTGGAGTTAGATCAAGACCTCACTTTCTTATGCTTTTCTTGGTCCAAGATTCTGAGTTAAAGCTATATTCTCTTGGGTTTGCGCCCATTCGACCACCCTTATCCATTCATTGTGACATATAAAACTGATGGGTATCAAGCTTACCTCTGCCGAAATCTAGAGGTGACTTCTGGTGCTAACATTTCTGACGCCACTGTCGAGGACGAAATTGAATATTTTCCCTGGGATTGAACGACAAAGATTAATGGTTCTGAGGGTACATCAGAACCTAGTACATCAAAGATTGCAACTATGCACCTGGCGAATCCACTGTTTCCACTTCACTGTATTAGTAGTGGATACTTTTAACACACCTGAAAGTTGACCCAGAGGAGCTTTCTCGAGAAGGTTTTCAACAACTACTTTCTCATCTTGAGAATTTCTCTGGGGGAATGACAACATTAGGATCTGGCCTTTTATGGTGAACATAGACCAGACACATTCAAAGATGTGCATTATTCACCTGGTGACTCCATGATTAAAGGATAGATTGACGACTCCACTAGTTTGAAATGGACAAAATATTGGCTTAGAGGTTTTCCCCTTTTGATTTTTATGCTATTTCTAGTTTTCCTAATGTTGTCCCTACTGTGGATGAATGGGGTGATTATTTGCCCATATTTAGAGAACTTAAAGAGGACCACCCTGCTCGGCATCTCCATGAGTTTCATGAACTCATGCATCAGTGGGAGATACATCATGAGGATGTTTTAATGAATATGTTCATATTCTCATTGGACGGGGATGCCCGTGAGTGGTATCGGTCCTTGCCCCCTACTAGCATCTCCTCCCTAGAGCAGTTTCATGCAGTTTTCAATAGGTGCTGTCAAAAGTTCTATTCCTTTGAGTTAATTTGTCATAACTGTTGTGAGGAATGTGAAGGCAATGATCAAGATATGGCCATGTCTAATGAAGACTGTAAGGATGAGGACCATATGGAGGAAGAATATGCCCTGGGCGACCTGATGGAACTGGTAAATCTTTCTCTGCCCAACTAGAAAGGTTAGAATATGAAGAAAGCACAGAGGATTTTCCAGTCTTTGAGGAATATGTTCTTGATATCTCTACCAATGATGAAGCGTTGAAGATTTCATAGCTGTAGAGGCCTTGCATCCTGCTCTTGACGTACCTGCTGCCCCAAACTTTGATGATTATTCAGATGAGGAGAAGCAAAGCCCCACATCACAGTTTGCTGACCAGAGGAGAAACCAACCTATGTATGAAAACTACAAATTAGATTCTGAGATGGATATGTAGGATTTCCAAGAACAGATAGTAGAACCCTGTCCTCTATTCATTAATGAAAATTATTATGAAGAAATTAGCTATCCTAGGCCTGTAGAAATCACTGAGCAATAGTTTGAAGAGAAAAGATTTCCCACGGGTCCTGTTTATGATGAATATGAATCTGACCCTTGGGAGTGCCAAGAATAAGAAGAGGAAGAACTAGAGGAGCAACAAAAGGGGCAGTTTATCTTCTGTCCAGATCCGGTCAGCGAGCAACCATCGCCTGAGATCAGTTAGCCTACGGCAACTTTTCATCCACCTGTGCCTACTAATGATATTCATCCCTATATGAGCAACCGTGGAGAAGAGCAGGCTTTCTGCTACCCACTTCAAAGGATTTTACACTCATTTTATGAGCCTGTCAGTGAGTACATGGAGTGGCATTTCCTTCACATCTCGGAGCCACCCATTTTCATCCCAACTTTATCCCTTGGAGAAAAGCTGAACGATGTAACCGTTCTGCTGTCACGGTTGCATCATATGTTACCAATCACTGACAGAGTAAGGGATCTTCCATTTAGGAAGTTACTTGATTGGCTATGGTGGAAATTTGCTTTCACCTATCCCCATGTAAAAAATAAATTAGTTTAGGTTTGTACATAAATAAGCTCTTAGGAGCCCTGGTTAGTTTTTTTTTCATTTTATTTTTCAGCCTTATTTACTCAGCAATATGTTTTGATCTCAACTCCATAGCCCAATGGATAAGGTGACTGAAACTGCAGAAGGTGATCTTAGAGCCTCGCAGGGAGGACTCTATCTGCCATGGAGCCTAATGTTATCACATAAACTTGTCAAGGTCTTGTGAGCTATGGTTTCTACCTAGGTCTGTAATTTTTGCCTATTTTTTCTCCTTTTCCAGACCCGATCGTAGGTTTTCCTTTCACTAGTTTTTTTGTTGTTTGCCTCCATCCGTTTGATCGACTTGATTTTCCCTGTCATCTTTCCTGAGAAGTATCATCCCCAATACTTTGTTTTTTCCCTAAGTCGATCTTGTCTTTATCTCTTTTTTGCCTCTGTTGTTGATCCTTTTGTTTTCCCGAGCCCTTAGCTAGTCATTCAAGTGATCAAGACAAGTCGCAGTCGTCAGCACCAAGTGTAGCACTTGAATCTTTTAATATGGATTCAAATCAAGTGAGCGAGAAAGACCACCCTTCAACGACAAAGATCCTTCAAGAAGATCAGATCGACGACCATTGGGTGATCACGATCACTGAGTTACACGAGGAATAGCATCAGACAGAGTCACGATTTCATCAGTCGGGAAAGTGAGAGAGCAAAGTCTTTAGAACTCGCGAAATGCGAAATAAAAAAAATATTGTAGTCATTGATTAAAGGAAAGATCTAGGTCGTTTGATCTAGTGGGGATAGGTGGCAGCTGATTGAACGATTTCACGGAATCGGGTTTCAGGGGTTTTGAAATGAGCTACAAGCAATTTTCACGAAATATGAAATTGCAAAATAGATCTGAGTCGTCCAACTAGTGGAGCACGTGGCAACAGATAAACGATTTTGCAGTTTCATGGATCGGGACATTGGAGATCAAGAGGAGTGAAAACTCCTGAAATGCGAAGTACTGAAATGCCTTGGGAAGTTTGGGCCCATAGTCATAGCCCCTGGTCGTGTGGCGAGCAGGTCCAAGAAAAGAGGTTGGCACCCATCGTGTAGAGCTAGCGACTTGGGGCCTTCAAGGAATCATCCTGGCCATCAATTTTAAGGTAGATCCAATCGTTGATCCGGGTGGACAATTTCGTAAAATTGTGTGTCAGGAATTCTAAAGCTTAGCATGTGGGAATCCCTGATAACTGAAATCCCGAAACGCCTTTGGAGATAGGTGCTAGGTCGTGACTCGTGGCCATGTGAAATAAGGGTTTAAGAGAACCAACTGGCCCCAGTCGCATATATGAGACTAATTCAGGGTCTAGGAGAAGCATCACAACCATTGATTGCGGAGCAGATCTGACCGTCGGTTAGATAAGATATTTCGGGTTTTCGGGGATCGAGGAATCCGAAGGTGAGCCATATGAAAACCCCTAAAATGAAAAATGCCAAAATGCCTTTGAAGATAGGCACAGGGTCATGGCCCTGGGTTACATTGAGGGTGGAGCCATAAGAAAGGGAAGCTAGCCTCCAATCCTTGGAGAGCAGGCACGTGGTCATCCCCTGAGAATTTTGTCTCAGCCACTCTTCGAGGAAAAGCAGTTAATGTAATTTAAGAAGGTGGTTGAAACCTCATCTCAATCCATAAACAAAAGGCATGGAGGGTCTGAAGCAGTCAGCTCATGGTACCCCTACGGACAGGTTTCCTTGCAAGAGCCATGCTGATCTAAGCCCATGTCAGATAAGAGACTGTGTGCACAGTCTGCAAAAAGATCATGCACACATAGAGATTTGAACGTAATGACTCAACCACTCCTCTATTGTTAGTGGCGAGTGGCTCTGAGTATATAGGAGTCATTTTGATACTTTGTGATGGTCGATGGTTGAGCTAGGCTCCCGTATTGTAAAGTTTTGATGAAGCACTGGTTCTCTGGTTATGTATCTGTATTTGAGACTTCTTGTTTAATGAAATTCAACTTCTTTCCATCTCTTTGTAAACACTAGGTTAAGACACTCGGAATTGGAGCATCCAGTCGAGGGTAGTTATGTTGTTGTGATGTATGTTTGATCACTGCAATATTTTCACCAATTTTAATTAGTTTCCTGTGTTATATTTTCCCTCTTACACTAAGTAGCTCGGATTTGGAGGATCCAGTCAAGTTGTTACAGTAGCAATGTGATGTAGGTTTGATCATCGTGTTGTTATAACTGTGCCGTTTAGGCATATATTAGTGTCTGAAACTTCGGGTCCAAGAGTATCTTGTCCCTGAAGCTTTTCTTCCTTAGGCTGCTGGAAGACCGGATGTCCATAGCAGACTCTTACATTTTCTCACCAATTCTTCCCTCTGCTCATTTTAAACTCAACTTCCTGACTGGAGTTAGATCAAGACCTCACTTTCTTATGCTTTGCCTAGTCCGAGATTCTGAGTTAAAGCGATATTCTCTTAGGTCTGTGCCCATTCGACCACCCTTATTCATTCATTGTGACATATAAAATTGATGGGTATTGGCCTTACCTCTACCGCAATCCAGAGGTGACTTATGGTGCTAACACCACCTATTCCAATTGGCTCATTTTGGCAGTTTTCCAGTTCGATAGTTTTTTCCTAGTTTTCGGGTCCATGACTTCCGGGGCCATTTTGAGGCCCTAAAAAACGTTTTTAGGGCTCGCCACAGTCAATATGTTTAGGGATTTCCACATGTAAAATGTGTAGTCCTCGGATAGAACTTTCCAATGGGATATCGTGAGCCTAAAATAGAGATCGTATGCAAAAGCTATGACCCCGGGAAGTTGATGTACTAACTTACCCAAATGAGGCCCACATGACTTTTGGCGCTTCATCTCCTAGGGTTAGGTTTTTGGATGTATAGGGTTTTTGAAATTCCTGTTTATTGTAAAATTGCCTTGAGAACCTCATTGTAATTATCTTCTAGCGAATGAGCGTAGCCGTCACATATCTTCTCAGAGATAAGCCACCACCATTCTAGCAAGCTTTTTTTCCACTGCATTATACAGTTTCAACTTATTTCCTTATTGAATAGAAACCGGTTTTACTATATATTTGTTATTCTGTGTTAAGCATCTTTTGACAATAGTCTGTATTCATTTCTTTCTACTCATAAAATATGGATCAATGGTATTTTTTCCCTTCCAGACGAACTATCTAGATATTGACAATTTTCAGGAATATCTTCATCAAATCTCAGTTCAACAGTTTCAGATTGAAGATGATGTCAGTTCTTATTTTCTTACTGGTATAATTATTCAAACTTGTGATTGAGGGGGTGGGGATGTTAGACTGTGAATCCATAGACAATCACAAAGTCCGAGACCAAATTGATATTAGTTGTAAACCTTATCTATTGATGAGGTGTTGTGATCACGATCCACTAAAAATTTGTCAGTGAGATCTAGATCTAGATCTAGAAGTGGTCCTATCTATGTACTATAAATTCAGATCATGAGATCAATTCAATGAGCGATAGAGAATGGCTTAAATCCTTTTTATCCCATTTCTTCTCTCGTCTTGCTTCTGCTCTATTTTTAACAATTGTGTGAGGTGTCTTTTTGCAAAATAGGTATGAATATGTACATACTCTTAATAATGAGAATGATTAGTCTAGTTTCCTTTCTCTTGAATCCTTGAAAGTATAATATCATTTCACCCATGCATTTTTCATATGCAATTGAATATTTAATCTAGCTTCCATTGCAAAGCATATCCAAAATTTATAAAGGAATTAGGATTGACTAGGGTGTATTATAGGAGAAGGGATCCATTGCACATTCCCTCACACAATTTTTGTTTGAGAGCATGTTAAATATAGTAGGACAATTAGGTGGAAAAACTTAGAATTTGCCAGGTTAGGTGGATCACAACTACAAAATTGACAAGTAGATGTGGAAGAATGATCATAAGTGGAGATTGTGAATCAAGAGTATGTATACAATAATAATGGGATTATTTGAACTTGGAATAAGATGGCTTAGGAGTTGCATGCGAAAATATTTCCATTAGATTATACAAAATTATTGTTTATATAGATGCAAAATATGTGATAGGAGAAAAGTGTGTAGGAGTATACTTAGGATTTTTATAGATTTTTGATACATGTAAGACATTAAGAACAATGTAAATGACTCTAGAAATATATGAATTGTCTAAAATTCGGTATTCAAGATGAGATAACTCTACATAAGATGAAGTCTGAAGAAGAAGCTTGTAACTCTATTAAATTTTGAGGAGAAGCTAAAATGTAATGCCATGGTGTGAGAGAACATGGCACATCACATAAGGATTGTCCAATGTAATAATATATATCTATTTGGATGCTAGTTTTCCTATTAAAGTGTTTCCAAGGTAAAATATCTTGTGCATTTGTGCTTTCTTTATGATTGTTTCTTGTGCCTCTCTCATGGTGCTCATTTTTTTAATATGGTGTCAAATATAGTTTAGTCTGTACTTTGTTACAAGAGTGACCTAGGTGTTCTATGTTGATGTCACAATAACAAAGGTGGATTTATTTGTTGATATTTTACTTATGAAACTAACAATTATAGTTCTTATTTATTATTACAATCATTTAGAACATTAATTGCATATATAAGATCAATGAAAGAGATGCAATCACAGAACAAGATAGACAGAAAGATTATCCTGGGAAACCCTCTAGGGGAAGAAAACCCAAAAAACTTCCTCAATATATATTAGCCAACCAAGAACAATGATTCTCTCCAAGAGAGAACTAACAAGGCAAAATATCCTCCTCTAACCCTTCACTAGGAAAGGGTAGCACACCACTTAACCAATATGTATCCAAGAGATAGACCAAAACCCTCATCAGTGTCACACCTAGTTGCAATAACCTCTTCCTCCAAGACTTGTGCACTTCTTCATAGTTGTAGAGCTAGTGTGTGAGTGTCTCCAAGTGAGGTGCTAGCCTCCTTTATAAATAGTAGTCCGGCCTCCCTAAATTAGGTCTGGGACGACCTGTCACTTTGTCCTTTTATTTACATATAATTGTCAAGGCACAATAGGGCCAACTTTTACAAAGGAAAAATAGGGCCTAATTAACAAACATAATATAATAATATTCTTTAGGGTTTGTCTTGGTAAAATACAATAAGGATATCTTCCGAAGCTACTCAATCTTCAACACTCCGTCTTAGCAAGGAAGATATTCTTCTTGTCATGATCATCATCACTGCTTCTCCATTTCTGCATACTTGGTCATTGTCTTATTGTCAATCACAGATCTATATATCATAGGAAGTTATACACTTTCACTCGATCAACGTACCATCCTGCATTGGGTAGCGTGCTAGCCTACATTGGGGTTACCAACATGCACTGTGATAGAGTACCATATTGTGTTGGGATTAACAACCTACGTTGGGGTAGCGTACTAGCCTACGTTGGGGTAGCATACCGACCTGCATTGGGGTTACCAAATTATGTTGGGGTATCATACCAGCCTGCGCTAGGGTAGTTTACCAGCCTACGTTGGGGATACCAACCTGTGCTAGGGTAGTGTACCAACCTGCGTTGGGGTTAACAACCCGCGCTGGGGTAGCTTTCCTCTATTGAGGATCTCATCACTTCCCTCTACCGGGGAACACATCACTTCCCGCTACTCGGGAACACATCACTTACCACTATTGGGTAACACATCACTTCCTTCTACTAGGGAACACATCACTTCCCACTACTGGTGAGGTCTTTCTGGATCACTCCAAGCTTGTCTCTAAAATACTTGAACTTGGCTCTAGACAGGGGATTGGTCAACACATCTGCTACTTGTTCGTTGGTGGAAATATACCAGAGTCTTAATTCTCCCTTATGTACCATGTACGAGAAATAATGGTACTTGATCTCGATATGCTTGGACTTGTCATAGCACATTAGGTTCATTGACAACTTTATGCAACTCTGGTTGTCATAAAATATACAGGTTTCCTCCAACTCAAGATCAAACAATTTCTGTAATCAACTTCCAAAGCCACATTAATTTGCTATGATATGACCATGTTGTCACATAATACAACTCTATGGAAATCAATTCCACATAGGTATGCTTCTCATTGGGTCACGATATCACAACTCATCCCATACTAAAGAAATATATGAACATACTTTTCCGGTCTATGACACTGCCTGCCCAATCTGAATCTACAATCTTATCTCACACTCAGAGATATATCTGGGTCCATAATAAATTGTACCCTTTAGGTACATCATCACATGTTTTGTCACAATTAGTTGAACATGTATAGGCTCAATCATGTACTGACATAATGTGTTCACCGCAAAACATATATTTGTCCTTGTGTTCTTCAAATGAACAAAATTTTCTCAACACATTGTAGTAAATTGGTACAGTTGCTCAGTTGGAACTCAATCTACACAATCATGTGATAGTTATATGTGCTTTATGAAAATAACTATCTATCTCATTGCCTAAGAGTATGTTCTCTACTCTCTATGGAAATTTTCTTTTGGAACTGGGATTCTACACCTACAACTGCTTCTTTTGAAACTGATAATGATTGCTCCATTATCATTGTAGCTGTTGAACTCCGAGAGTAGTTCCTATACTCCATCACAATGATAGATTCATTTGATCCCTATGAATCTCATACTGTGTCAAATTATTTTAATGGATCATGGTTTTTCTATATATACTTCTTCTGATTACTGGAGCAAGTGTCTCGTCATAGTATTCTCCCTCTTGATGGGAGAATCCTCTGGACACAAATAAGGATTTGTACATATATATGAATGGTATTGGGGAGGCTACTCCTCCTTATTTGATAGTGAGGGCTGACTCCCTCTGAACTCTAACTCCTTATGATATGGTACTTGGTGGGGCTACTTGCCTCACCATTAGTGGAGCCATATGCTCCTTATGATATGGCTCGTTAATTCTATATGGATTTGCATCATGTAAAGTGTCATAGGACCATGCTGGTCTCTTCTTGGTTACTGCAATGATTCTGGGTAGGCCCTTCTGGCTCTACTGACTCTTCCTATTGATCTTAAGAGTGATCAACTGCATCAGATGGATTTGTTCGATCATCTTTGGAGCCTTCTGCTCCTCATGATATGTCTCCATATGAGATGTTCTGTATCTAGCAAAAGTAGATTCTTCTTTTTCTTCTTCTTCTTCGATACATGGATGTATACGGTCATGTATAAAACTTGGATAGTCTTCTCCATGTCTCATATAATATGTTTCCTCATTCAACCATCACTATAACTACCTTAGAGTTATCACCTGTGACCTGCCTGGAACAAGAACAACAAGGGAGAAACAATAGACAAGAATAATACTCTTTATAATAATACTAAAAACAATATCTCCTTCAAAGCTATCACTTGTGATCTACCTAAAACAAGGGTCAAAAGTAAGAAATAAAATAATAAGAAATGAGAGAAACACTCTTCTAGTGTTGCGATCAATCATTCCTCCATGGTAACCAGGAAACAAAAAAAGAAGTTTCTCCTGGAGGATATGTTAGTTATATCTATTAAATGATTACAATAATCATTTATCTCAATAGTTCTCACATGCTTCCAAGTATTTGATAATAAAAATTTTCAAATATTTCTATCACAACTATATCATTTACTTGTAATGTGGCAATTATCAAACCTAATATGTGCAAATTTGGATCTTATCAACTTAATCAATCAAACCTGGAACCTTGAGTCTTGTCATCAAGAATGAGTGTTGTTTCTTTTCTTCTGAGTCTTCTTTTCTCGGGATGACAAGTATTTAATTAAACCTCTCCTATGTACTTAAGATAATATGCTTTCTCTGATAATATTCCGAGTTAGAGAATAAACTCTATAATCTCAACCTTAATCAATCTAATACTTTGAATTTAATTTTGTCCAATGGTTAGTATGATAGTCATAACTTCAACAGATCAAAATACAACCTAGATGTTCATAATATCACAATAATTCCATAACAAATAGAGTCATATCAAATTAATCAAACATGGGGTGCATTGTTGCTCTGAATGTGTTGGATCTAAGTTCCTTCTGGATATATGATTTTTGTTTAGACAAAAGATCCTTTTTCTTGAAAATACCCATTAGAATAATGATACAGTTTAAACATATGAAAGTACATACCTCTGATAGTGTCAACAGGCAATGGCACCATCCGACAACAACGGAAAGAAATAATGAACCTTTAAAACTTCAAAGGCGTTGCAACTTGTAATCTAAAGGTAGTTGGAGATTTGCTAGGGTAAGGTGCACTAGGACAATAAAATTTTTTCCCAACTCTTCACAAAATATTTCATTGCAATTGGTGAGAAGGAACTAGCACAAATGAACTGGCACTGCAACTACAACTGATACTGCAACTTAGGGTTTTATGAGGAAACCCTAATTTCTCAAACTTCAAATTTTAGAATTTTGATCCAGGGACTAGATGCACCCTCTTAGGCCGAGATCCTAGGTGATGTTAGTTTCACCAACGTCCTCCAACAAAGTAAAAATGACACTCTTAGGGTTTATTTAGAAACCCTAATTCTGATGTAGCTGCAACATTGAAAACTGAATTTTGGAGAGGGTGCGTTGAGGCTAGACACTTCTTTATAAACTGTGAGTTGGTATCTTTCAGGATTTCTCTAATACCATGTTGATATTTTACTTATGCAAATAAAAATTACAGTTCTTCTTTATTATTACAATAATTTAGCACATTAACTACATATATACGATCATTGAAAGAGAGGAAATCAAAAAACAAGATAGATACAAATATTATCCCGGGAAACCCTCTAGGGGAAGAAAACCCAACAAACTTCCTCAATATAGATTACCCAACCAAGAACAATGCTTCTCTCTAAGAGAGAACTAACAAGGTAGAATATCCTCCTCTAACCCTTTACTAGGAAAGGGTAGCACACCACTTAACCAAGATATATCCAAGAGATAGACCAAAACCCTCATCAACACCACACCTAGCTGCAATAGCTTCTTCTTCCAAGACTTGCGCACTTATTCATAGTTGCAGAGCTAGTGTGTGAGTGTATCCAAGTGAGGCACTATCCTCCGTTATAAATAATAGTCTAGCCTCCCTAAATTAGGTTTGGTTCGACCTGTCACTTTGTCCTTTAATTTACATTTAATTTTCAAGGCACAATAGAATCGACTTTTACAAAGACACAATAGGGCCTAATTAACAAACATAATATAATAATATTCTGTTAATGTTTATGCCATTATTATATTTCTTTGCATTTCAATAGATCAGAGCATCATAAGAACAAGATCACTGAGAAATACACATTCACAAGAGACACAACATTTATCCCAGGAAACCCTCTAGGGGAAGAAAACCCAACAAAAACTTCCTTATCATAAATTGCCAATATAATGTTCAAGAGATAACTCAAACTAATATAGATAGTCCTCTCCAAGAGATGCACCACTCTTCTTCCTCTCTCCAACTGGTAATTACAGCTTGCTTCATAAGAGAATGAGCAAGTGAGTTGTGTGATAAAGTGAGGCGCTAGCCTCCCTATATATACAAGTCTGGCATGTGTGAAAGGGTTTCACCGGCAGGGCCGACCTCTAACTTTGGGTGGGTAAACCCACCTTTAATTTAATTCTGGGTCTCAATAATAACTGCTAGGGCCGACTTCTTATTCTGCCTATTACAATTGTCTGATGGCCAATCTGCAAAAGGGGATTTGGTCCTAATACAATTACCGACATGATTAATCCACAATGGGGATTAATCCAATGAATAAAATAACAATAATAATAAGAATACTCTTTGCAGTTACATTATTTCAACACTCCCCCTTAACAAGAAGGGTCTTCTTTAACAACATCAAGTGAGAGAGGTCTGCATCATCAGTGGCATCAGGAGGATAGTATCGTCAATATCATCTTGAAACATTGGCTAGCATATTTACGAGTCATCGGAAGTTTTCTTCATCGACAACATTATCATTCTCGAAAGAATGCCATCATCATCTGCATCAAAATTTATTAGTAAAAATGATACCTCATCACAGCACTAGGCTGGCACATCACAGTACTACACTGGCTCATTGTCATAGCGATTAAGCTGGTAGCTCAGTGTCAATCACATCTTGCTTTATGTCTAACAACGAGGTCAGAAGCAAGGAATCATCTTGCTTTATGTCTAACAACTAGGTCAGAAGCAAGGAACTCATCATCATCTCGCTTTACGTCTAACAACTAGGTCAGAAGCGAGGAATCATCTTGCTTTACGTCTAACAATGAGGTCAGAAGCAAGGAACACATCAACATCTCGCTTTATGTCTAACAACTAGGTCAGAAGCGAGGAATCATCTTGCTTTAAATCTAACAACGAGGTCAGAAGTAAGGAACACATCAACATCTTGCTTTACGTCTAACAACTAGGTCAGAAATGAGGAATCATCTTGCTTTACGTCTAACAATGAGGTCAGAAGCAAGGAACACATCAACATCTCACTTTACGTCTAACAACGAGGTCAGAAGAGAGGAATCATCTTGCTTTACATCTAACAACTAGGTCAGAAGCAAGGAATCCACAGCTTCATGATTTACGTCTAATAGCGAGGTCAGAAGCAATGAATCATCTTGCTTTACGTCTAATAGCGAGGTCAGAAGAAAGGAACACACAACATCATGCTTTACGACTAACAGCAAGGTCAAAAGCAATGACTCATCTTGCTTTACGTCTAACAGTGAGGTCAGAAGCAAGGAACACAGAGCGTCATGCTTTACGTCTAACAACGAGGTCAGAAGCAATGATTCATCTTGCTTTACGTCTAACAACGAGGTCATAAGCAAGGAATATATATATACTCCCCCTTTCAGGGAGGGTCCTTTCGGACTATACCAAGCTTATCTCGAAAGTGTTCAAACTTTACACAAGATAGAGTTTTGGTCAATACGTCAACAACCTGTTCATCTGTGCTAATGTACTAGAGCTTCAAGGCTCCTCTCTATACCATGTCACAGATGAAATGATAGCGGATTTCTATGTGCTTCGAACTGTCATGGAATACATGATTCTATGTCATCTTTATGCAGCTCTGGTTGTCACATAGAATCATGGTTGCTCTCATCTCCAAGTCAAATAGGCCAGTCAACAACTTTTGAAGCCATATAGCTTCGCAACTAGCAGAACATGTGGCAATGTACTCTGCTTCCACTGTGCTGAGAGAAATACTGGATTGCTTCCTACTCTGCCATGAGATCATGGCTGAACCCAACTGAAACAACATCCGAAAGTTATTTTTCTGTCTACAACACTTCCTACCCAATCTGCATCAATATATCCACTCAATGTGAAGTCATGATCTCCATCAGAGCTGAGACCATAATCCATTGTACCTTTAAGGTACCTCATCACATGTTTTGTAGCTATTAGGTGAACACGTCTAGGCTCTACTAGAAATTGACTCAAGGTGTTCACTGCAAAACAAATTTCTGGTCTGGTGTTCGTCAGGTACATCAACGATCCAATAATCTGTTTGTATAGTGTGGCATCTATCAAGTCTGACGAAGTATTGACCAACAGCTTCAGCTTCGCTTCCATGGGTGTATTCATGGGCTTGCATTCTAGCATGTTGAATCTCTTTAAGATTTCGACCGTGTACTTCCCTTGGTTAAGGAATATCCTTTCTAGACTCTGCCATACCTCAAGACTTAAGAAGTAATGCATTAGGCCAAGGTCTTTCATTTCAAATTCTACGACAAGTCTCTGTTTACATTCAACGATGAGCTTTTCTTCTCCAGTTAATAATAAGTCATCCACATACAGTAGTAGCTTTACTGGTTCATTATCCATAATTTTGAAGTAGATATTTGAGTCTGCTTTACTCTTGGTAAAGCCTAAGCTCATCAAGAAACTATCTATACGGCCATACCGATCTCTAGGATCTTGCTTCAATCCATATAAGGATTTCTTCAATAGGAAGACATGAGACTTCCTGTCTTCAACCTCAAATCCTTGGGATTGGTCTATATACACTTCCTCTTCGATAACACCATTCAGGAAAGTTGTCTTCACATCCATCTGGTGCAACTTCCATTTCATCTTGGCAGCAAGAGCTACAATGGTTATGATCGAAGTGTATCTGGCCACAGGAGCGAATGTCTCTTCATAGTCAATGCCTTCCTTCTAGGAAAATCCACGATCAACAAATCTTGCTTTATATTTCTCAATACGTCCATCAACATCATGTTTTATTTTGAAGAGCCATTTGTAGGATACCCCAACTTTATTCTTCGATCTGGGAACTATTTCCCATGCTTCATTCTTCATTATGGATTGGTATTCCTCTGTCATGGCATCTGCCCATTATTTTCTCTGAATGGATTCTTTAGAGCAGGTAGGCTCTTCATCTAGGAGATCACATTTCAAAGCCATGTAACTGGAGAATGGATTTGGTCTTTTCACCTGTCTCGAGGTTCCTTTTGGAACAACATACTTCTCTCCATATTGAATAAGATCTCTTGCCCAAGCATGCTTTCTTTTATGGGAGCAGGTCATTTGAGGAGGTTCTTGAACTTCTGTTATATCATGATCTTTAGGAGTCTCCTCATCAGGGGAAGTTATGACTTCCCTTACAGGTTCTGCAGTTCTGGGAACTTCCCTCATGGATTCTGTAATCCTGGGATTTATAGGTTTCTCTTCATATATTTCTTCAAGCTGGCATCTTCTTGATTTCTTAAATGATGCTTCTTCATCAAAGGTCACATCCTTGCTGATCTCAATATGGTGGTGACCAGGTATGTATATTCTTAAGGTCTTGGAGACCCCACAAATATTCCCTTCTTTCCGAAGGGTTCCATCTTGTTTCTTTTCTCTTTCGGTATACGAATAAACACTGGACAACCAGATATTTTGAGATGGCTTACCTTTGGCTTCTTTACGGTGAACATCTCTTCTGGGGTCTTGAACCTAAGTGCACTATGGGATAATCTGTTCTGCACATAAACAACTGCCATTGCTGCTTCTGCCCATAAGCACATAGGAAGATCTTGATCTTCACAACCTCCAACATGGTTCTGTTCTTCCATTCAACTACACCGTTTTGTTGGGGATCTTGATCCCAACATATTTGCAGAAGTTCACGAGCTCTTCTGAGGTATATTCTCCTCCATTATCTGACCTAAGTATCTTAATATTCCTTACATAAGGGTTCTCTTATCAAGGCTTTGAATTCCTTGATCTTGTTGAACACTTCAAATATGTCCAGGTATTTTACGAGAATAATCATTAATGAATGATACATAGTATACATACCCATTAATGGAGGATGATGGTATTGGGCCACATACATCTGAATGAATGAGTTTTAAGACTCCTTCTGCTTTGCTACCCCTCTTTGGGAAAGGGTTCTTGATATTCTTCCCTTGCGCACATCCATTGCATATGTCTTCTTGATCAACCTTGAGTTCTGGTAAACTTGTGACAACTTTGCATATGTATGGTAGCGCCTTGTAGTTGATGTGAGCTAATCTTCTAGAGTTCGCATGGATTCTTCAATAGCGTGGGTCATGGCAGCTTCTGAGTGACCCACCTTCTTATTTTCCACTGATGATTGCTTCATTTATGATCTCTCCTTTAGCACGTTGCCTTCTGCAACCTTCGCTGCAGCTTCCTCATGTGACCTAGAGCAAGGTCAACAAAACAACAAGCAAGAATAATATCCTTCTTGATAATATAAAGCAATAGCACGAACAATCATCACAGTAGCTCATTTAGAGCTATCACTTATAATTTATCTGAAGTAAAGATTAAAGGTAAGGAATATAGTACGAAATGAGGTCAACACTCTCATAGTGTTGTGACCAAGCATTCTTCCATGGCAACATGGAACTAACACATGAGGTTTCTCCTTGAGGAGGTGTTAGTCATATCAGGCAAAGTATTTACATCTATATCCTCACATGCTATCAAGTATAATACTTTATGATGATTGCTATCTCAACTAGAGTCATCAGCTTGTCATGTGTACCTTTGAATCTTGATTAATCAAACCTGGAGCCTTGTCCTCAAGAGTGAGTGCTTGC
>ML799713.1:6717-22171 GCA_009831015.1 Picea engelmannii | reverse complement strand
ATGTGTACCTTTGAATCTTGATTAATCAAACCTGGAGCCTTGTCCTCAAGAGTGAGTGCTTGCTTTTCTTCCAGGTCTCCTTCACTCAAGTGACGAGTGCTTTCTTCAACCTGTCTGTTGTACTAAGACAATACACTATCTTGACAAAAGGTTAGGTTAGAGGATAAGCTCTATGATCAACTTTCAATCCTTCTAATAATTTGATCATAGCTTCAACATGCAACACTGATTAAGATAATGTCATGATAAATAGATGTATATCAGAATAATCACACCTGGGTTGCATCATTTCTCTGAATGTGTTGGATCTTGAGACCCTTCTGGATCTATGGCAAGAGATCCCTTCTCCTGCAAATACTCTTTAGGGTTTAATCATTAAACATATGTAAGTACATACCTTTGATGGCATTTGCAGGTAGTGGCTCCATCTGGTAGTAGCAGTAATCATTGCCAACTCTTGAGAAAATTTCAAGGGTGATTGCAACTGGTTCTACGGATGCAACTGCAATTGGTACTACAACTGCAGCTAGTTCTGAGACTGCAACTGCAACTGCAACTTAGGGTTTTATGAGGAAACCCTAATTTTTCAAACTTCAAATTTTAAAATTCCGATCTAGGGGATAGATGCGCTGGGCTGAGGCGAGTTAGCTGGTGTAGTTGGAATTTCGAAAATCCAACTTTTACCCCTTCAAATCTGATCTGTGGATTTCTAGACTGGTGCTTCTGGTTTTCTGGTACTTCTGATACTATGGTACTCTGGTTTTCTGGTACTTTGTGAAACTAGGGTTTCACTTTTCAGGAGATCTAGCCACTGAAAAGGTGTGCTCTAAGTGCCAAAATGATCCTTGGGGGAGGGCGCAACTTTCTAGGTGGTTTTGGAGCTGAAAAGCTTCACTTTTGGAAAACCCTAATTTTTGGGTACGGTAACAGTGACGTTTTTCCTCTTGCGAAATATGCTTCCTTTAGGTTGGCTCTGATACCATGTTAATGTTTATGCCATTATTATAGTTTTTTGTATGTCAATAGATCAGAGCATCATAAGAACAAGATCATTGAGAAATACACATTCACAAGAGACACAACATTTATCCTGGGAAACCCTCTAGGGGAAGAAAACCCAGCAAAAACTTCCTTATCATAAATTGCCAATACAATGTTCAAGAGATAACTCAAACCAATACAGATAGTCCTCTCCAAGAGATGTGCCACTCTTCTTCCTCTCTCCAACTGGTAATTGCAGCTTGCCTCATAAGAGAATGAGCAAGTGAGTTGTGTGATAAAGTGAGGTGCTAGCCTCCCTATATATACAAGATTGGCACATGTGAAAGGGTTTCACTGGCAAGGTCGACCTCTCACTTTGGGTGGGTAAACCCACCTTTAATTTAATTCTGGGTCTCAATAATAACTGCTGGGGCCGACTTCTTATTCTGCCTATTACAATTGTCCGATGACCAATCCGCAAAAGGGGATTTGGTCCTAATACAATTACCGACATGATTAATCCACAATGGGGATTAATCCAATGAATAAAATAACAATAATAATAAGAATACTCTTCACAGTTACATTATTTCAACATATTCTTTAGGGTTTGTCTTGTTCAAATACAATAAGGATATCTTACGAACCTACTAAATATTCAACATTATTATGGTAGTGGTTGGTGTTCCCCGAATGAATGTATAAAACATCCCTAAGAGAAAGACATCATTGAGTTGTTGGAAGGTATTTCCTCAAGTTGTTCATGCATTGAAGTCTAATTTAAGGAAGAGACTCATTATGTCATTGATAGATCTATTGGTATTTTATACCTATTGTGTAATGTAGTTGAGGACATAAGTTGCATCATAGTGTGTATTTCCATATTTGTGATTGTGGAGAATAATTTTCATTGAGATATTTTTAGTCAGAAGTGGTTGAATTTGGCATGATTAAAGCCTTGTGTTGCATATTGATCGATATCATGTGAAGATTTGCAGTAGTGTGTAGGGCATGAACAAGATACCATTAATTCCTTATGCTTATTGAATGTGTGCATGATTCGAGCAAGAGAGTGAGGCTTGATAATATTACAAGGTGATGACATGTTCTGATGTGAGTATCCCATAGGTTGTATCCAAGTTCTTGATGTAAATGCATCGAGGAAATATTGCAATGTACATGAACTTGTACACCCTTGCAATTACTATGAAGGTGTCAAGGGAGGATAAGGAGCCTATTTATATGCACATTATTCATTTTTGGAGCTCAACCTACATTGATAAAATCAATATACTCAATAATGGGAAGGTGTAAACTTGTTGCTATTGTGTAAGAGAAAAGTCTAATTATTGTCGAGGGATCCTTCAAGGAAGCAATGCATTCCTAGTTGCATATGTTGTAAGGATGGAGATAATATTGACCAGTATACTAAGGAAATGGTTGGTAATGTGTATTGATGGAGAGATTTTTGGTAATGTATTGACTACTAAAGTGAGTCAATTTATTCAAATTTCAATCACGTTCCTATGCATAATGTTAACTAGTGAGTGGAAATCTATCCATGTTAATGTGTTTGTCAAAATTTGTTTTTTTCTTGGTGGAGTGAAGGTTAGATGGTGGACCCCTAACCACACAATGGAAAGAGTTACTTGGGCGAAATGTTGTGGGCTTATGACTTGAAAGAGAACCGTGAAAAGGATGTGGGACATTTCTTTGTAGAATTTATGGGAATTAAACTAGTAGAATATTGAGAATTTTGGTTAGGACTATTGGTATCAGAAAATAATAACATACATTTTCTGTAAGTGATCCATGAAGAGTTAGGTCTCTATATGATTGGGATATTCTTCCTTGTGGCTATGTGGATTTGCAAACTACATTTGGACATCATTGGTTGTGTTGGTTAGATAGTGAAGCCATGGAAACACTTGATAGAATGAATGTAACAAGTAATGGTTCATGTGTTTATGAGCCATGGTGAATGAAACAATAAATTATACAGAGAGGATAAAGTGGTACTTGGTAAATAAATAATATGTTCACGTAATTATATTTGTAGCAAGAGGGATGTTGTAAATGAAATAGGTTGATGTTTCATAGCATCATATGCTTTGGCACACGATGATAGGTATTTTTTATGGAGTTGGAGTTAATCATATGTAAATGGACATATTATTGTAACACCCATTAGTCATGCTACCCCTTGTTTGCTAGCTCACTAGTGTTAGGTCTAGACATAGACCTAGGTGACATAGTTAAGGGAGGCATGTTGCAAACTTGGATACTAAGTTATAAAATTTTTGGTGGGTAGGAGTTTAACCCATGTCAATTTTAAAAGGGGGAATGTTAAGTTAAACTTTACTTGGTCAAAGAGTAACTAGGTTAACATTTTTTTGGTCATTAATGGGTTTACACTATGTATTTTATAGGTCAATGGTATTGGATGGTTTGCAATATTTACCCATGGTATTGGTTTGTGACAAAGAATATTTAAAGGTTTGAATAAATCCATTCTAAAGTTCGTAAAACAACCTAGTGTTTGATTGGATTGGTAGGATTGGATAAGGTAATAATATATATCTATTTGGATGTTGGTTTTCATGGTAAAATATTTCCAAGATAATTTCTCTTTTGCATTTGTGAGTTTTTTGGGAGTGTTTCTTGTGCCTCTCTCATGATGCTCAAATTTTTAATAATGGATTCATGTAAGGTCAAGTTTGTGGAGAGTTTAGAAGGCATGGATGAGGAAATGAATGAAATGTTTTTTACTATTACATTTGTGGAGGTGAAGGCCATAAATCCTTTGAATATTCACAAAGGAATGAAGTAAGGAAAATATAAAGAATTGTTAGCTTTTGGGGTTACTCTGAATTTTTTTACACCATGCTTGGGGGTGCTTCATGTGATGTGAAATTCATGGTGTGTTGACTACCCTTGGTTTTACAATGATGTAAATATACATTGGAGATAACTTAATCATGTTTTTCCTTACCTTGAATCAATGGTTATGTGGCACACTTAGGAGGTTGGAGACCTAATTGGGCTTGGTGACATTATTCATGAAGCATGCACATGGAGGTTGGTCGCTTTATTAGAGGAAGATCCATTTCGAGGAAGAGAATTGACACATCTAGATCCATTTCGAGGAAGAGAATTGACACATCTAGTAGGAGAGTGTTGAGCTCTACGTAGCATGGGTAAACTTGATGGCTTGCATGGAGGATTGTGCTTGAATTGAGGATGCTTTGGTTGGTGAGTGATCATGTAGGTGTGGTGGAATTGGGGGTGCACATGGATTATAAGGGATAATTATATGCCTTTAGAGGAGCATTCATCACTTCTTGTAGAGTAATCACCTTAGGATATTTTCTTGGTGGATATGCATGCATTAGAGATTGACATGTGTCACTTAGAGTTGGAGTGCTTCACATGTGCATCGATCTAGTGTTTAGGTAGGTTGCTTGTTGTGGACATTATCTACTTTGCTATTGTTGGCCTCCCTCACCTTTCATATAGATAAAGGTTGGATATAGTTTTTCCATTCACCATGGTAATCACATACTTGTATTAGAGATGTGAGAGGTATATAGAACTTGTGTCTTTCACTTTTACTTTATTTATTGTACTATGCTTTCTTTGTCTGAAGCACTAGAATTATTGAGGTCATTCAATAAGAAGACTGGGGTTAGGGTTTTTACTAAGAAGATAAGGGAAGCTAGGGTTTGGGAGAAATATTAGGAGAGAAAAGGGGACACTTGTTCTTGTATTTTTTGTGAGAGAAGAGGACTAGGGTTTTGTGGCATTTGGAAACCCAAGTATTACTTGGAGTGCTTCATGTAGAGAAAGTGGAGGGAGACTATCTTGTTGTCTCTTGTATAGTTGTGGGATTTAAGTGTAGGTACCAAACAAAACATTATAGTGTGTATATTTTCTTGTTGTGGATCTTTGGTGGAGTGACCAACTTTGGTTGGGAGTGATTCCTAGTTAGGAAGAGTTGGTGGCAAGGGTTTTCTTTTTGGTTTCCCTCAATAGGGTTTGCAGAACATGACTTGCACAAACTTTAAGTTGTTGGTATGTACTTGTAATTTGAATACATATGAAGTGTTGTTTTCTGTCCATATTTTTTTTACTTTTAGATATGATTTTCAACTTATGTTCTCATGATGATTGAGTAGTTTTTAGTGTTAGTTGTGCATGTTGATTTGGATTAACATAGAGCAAATTTATTAAGTGATTTAAAAAACATATAGAAGCTAAGGTGGTAGATTTATGGATGTGATATTTTTTTTTTAATAAGTATATTCAAATATATGATATGCTTTGGATGTGTTCCCTAAGGGATGAAACATTGTTCCATTGAAGTACACTTTTTCATATTTATTTTCTTGTGTTGCATTGTGAATTAGGTTTAAAAGAAGTGAAGTATATGATGCTGCAATTTATATTTCAGATTTATACCTAAGGTTGAAATTTCACGAGAAAGAGATCCAACAAATATTGAGGTTGAGGTGGAATTTTTGAATTTGCATTAATTGTAGTAAAGAGAACTTCCAACATGGCATCAAAATTGATTTGATTAAAATTTCTCTCTTGGTGAAAAGGGAGTTGGGTGTTTCAGTTGTTCTATACATTGGAGAGGTGCTTGACCTAATATAATTTGTTTGGTGTGAAATCCTAGTGCGTTTGGGAAAAAACTTGAACGCTAGAGTGGTTCTTCTACTTTATTTGTTGCTTATTTTTCTTTGAGGCATGATTCAAATTTGCAAGGATGAATACTCTCAGTATTAGAGAGTGTGAAAGGTTGGATGGTGCTTCCAATGTTAGACCTCGGTAGTGGAGGCTACAGATGATTTTGAAAGAGGTCGAGATTTGGGAGCATATCAAGAAAGAGATTGTTGCTCCTGCTGATCCAAAATTGTTATCCTTACATGTTAAGAAGGAGGAAAAGGAAAAGGAAATCATTATTTATCATATAAACAATCACTTGATCACTCACATTGCAAATAATACGATTGGTAAGGATATGCATGATGCTTTGGTTGGATTATACCATAGTTTCAATGTCTCTAGAAATATGCTCTTGAGAAACAAGCTTTCAACTATTTGCATGAGAAACATAGATACAATGGTGAACTATCTAGCGAAGAGAATATAGTTGATAGATTGGTTGGATGCCAAAAGGAAATAATTGAAATATATGGAGTTGGTATCCATTGCCTTGAATGGGTTTATTACATCTTGGAAACCCTTTTCTCAAGGTTTTTGTGCTTGAGAACATTTGCATACTTATGTTAACATTTATAATGACTTTGTACATGAAGATATAAGGTTCCATAATCCTATTCAGTGAAGCAAATGGAAGTATAAGACTAGATCCTCATCGAGAAGATGAGGAAGAGAAGAAATAAGGGATACACGAAGGGTATAATGGAAGAATCAAGTCCAAATAAGAAATATTTGAGTAGTGTAAAATATTTTAGGTGCCACTAGAAGGGACATTGTGCCAACCAATGTCTAGAAAAGAAGATGGGGAAGGAAAAGTAAAAAAAACAGTCGCAAGGAGTGCAGGTACTATAATAGGAGTAGTCGAGTTATTATCCCAATGTGAGACCACTTTCTACATAATCTCTTGTATATATTTCAAAATTGTGTCATGTGTTGGATGGTATCTGGATAGTGGGGCACTGAGGTATATGACTTATGACAGGGCACTCTTCAACAATATTCAAAAACAAGAGGGAGGAATGAGGGTGGAGTTGGGTGATGATGTTACATATCCTCTATAAGGATTGGGCCCCATTTCCTTCTGGATTCCATTAGGTGATTTTCTAAGAGTTGAATGATGTTTTGTTTTTTATTAGTTAGAAGCAACATCTTCTTTCAATGCTTTGCATGATATATTTTTAGTGTAGAGTTGGATTTGAGAGACAAGAACAGATTATTAATTATTGTAGTCTAACAAGTTCGAGGAATTTTTCTATAGATGAGTGAGATGATTGTCTTTATAGGTTACTTACTGATCTTATTGTACTTGTACATGACAATGAGAATTTAAGTGACATTTGTAGTTTTGAAGAGGCATATGCAAATCATATATGGTGGGATGATATGGAGATAGGTTCAAAACCTATTTTAAAATCAATGATAGATATGTAGGGTCTTGGTTTTGTCATATTTTTGTGGTATACATGAACCAAATTTTCCAATATATCCTGTTATTTACTCCTTATTATCACCTTACAATACAACTTGCTTCCTTATTTTCCCCATGCATATGTTATTGGCTCAAAGGTATTATTGTATTTAAAGTATTCATTTCTCTTTAATTAATAGATGAAATATTTATTCATTATCCAAGTTGACAAGATTATTGAATTATTCATGTAGTTGTTAAATTACTCCTGTAGGTTGTAGGACAATTTCTGTAGTCACCACGATGGTCAACATATGTTCCAACATCTCTAGCAGTTTTGGAACCTGGATTTCATGGGAAATGCACTCATATGGACATCTATCATCCAGCTCAACCGAGACCATATCGAGAAGATCGTTTCCCGTGGTCAGATCTCAATGATTTATGAAGTTTACAATATAGAACGATTTCATGCCTTCGGTCATGAAATCGTAACCGAATGACAAAATAGGAATGTTGTCGTTATCTCTATTGTATGTATCTGATATTTTTACCCTTGTTTATATTTATTCCATTTGGTATAGAATGAAAGGACATAGTTGTTATGTAATTATATAAAGATACCGAGACAGGGAAAAGGGGATCAAAAGGGAACTATTGAACTCTACAATTTTGTAACCTTCAGATGATAATAATGCAAGTTATGATTCTGTGTGCTTATTCTGCATAATTCTGAGTTTATAATTTCATAATTGGGCATACTTCTAAGAGAATATAGGTCCTCCTTTACCTCAAAAGTATCGCCCCTATCTTGTTTCTTTGGTGAAAGGATTGGTTTGATTAATTGTTAGAATTAATGGATATTGGCTTCTGTAAAGTAACCATCGTCACCCCATCTAATGGAATTGGGAGTACCACACCTTCTACTAACTCTCTGGCAGGGAGAGCTAGAGGAGGAACTTCAAGAATAAGAGATGAGATGATCAAGGGAGCCCTCCCCACAATGGAGGCAATTCTCACCCCTACTACATATAATTCAACACCTTTGATTGGTGGGCACACTGGTGTAGAACATTAGGATAATCCATCCCAAGAACACCCTTTCATTCAATGGTACAATATGGAAGAGGAGGAAGGTACATGGTCCAACCATGAATAAACAATCACCTTTGAATTTTCTATCATAAATTTTGGGACAACATCACAGATGAAGAATATTCCCCCATTTGTCCTTCCCAATTTCCATGGGCTAGCTAGTGAAGATCCCGATGTATTCTTGTTTGAGTTCAACATACTCTACATGAGTTATGATTACCTTACCGATGCTCACAAATTGAAGCTATTTCCTTATACTCTAAAGGGTGCAACCCTCCATTGGTTCATGGGCCTCGATGGAGATAACATTCAAACATGGGAGGGAATGAATAATACATTCTTGAAAAAGTACCGCTTCTACAAGGCTAGGGAACTCAGGGAAGAAATCTTCAGAATGATGCAGAAATAGGACAAGAGCCTAGAGGAGTTGATAGAATGATTTCAATATAAACTTCAAAGATCAAAGTAGAACCAATTAAATGATGAAACAAAGAAGATAATTTTGTTAAGGGAAATAATACATGAACACATAGAGGTTTTGAACCTGATGGGATCAAGTGATGTTTATTTGTTGGATTATAATGAATTATGCGAACTAATCAAATGATATTCCATATGGAATGCATGGGATGAAAAATTTCCAGGGATGTCACATCTATATTTACAAAACCTACTACAGGAAAATGAATCACAAAGGCTGAATCATAAATATGTTTGAAAATATCAATACTGACATTCTTGTCACTTTGACTTCACAGTTGGATGTTTTGCAGGCTAAAAATAAATAGGAGGAGAAGAAGAAAGCCTTGGCCACATTCTACCCAAAATGTCGAGATAAATACCCTCAAAGGAGTTTCCATTTGGACAACATCGAGGTATGTTCTATCTGTGAAGAATCTCATTCTACTAAATATTGCACTTCCTCACCAAGAATTAAAGCAATGTATTGAGGAGAGTAAGAAGATTTGATCTCATTATATGTAATGGCATCACAAAAATGAAAACCTCGTCCTTCTGGTATGCCTCAAAACTTGACACCTCAATTTACTTATTCTTACAATCAAATTTGGAATACTCATGTGCCTTGGCAGCCTTGGCCACCTCAACCACATCAACCTTGGAAACATAATTTGTGTGTACCATATTATGATGGTACTACTAATTTTCCTTTTCCTACACATGCATATGTGACATATTATCCACATGCCCCTCAACAACAATTTAACCAACAACACCAACTCCAATTACCAACTCCACATAATCCTCCATGTCCAACCCAAATTCCATCACAACCCATCCTGAATACTAACAACAATAAAATAGTTCAAGCTAAATTAAATTACATTGTAATTGAAAAAGAATTCCTTGCGGTAGTTTATGCAATTAACAAATTCAGGCATTATATTACAGGATATGAGGTTTTCATTCACACGGATCCCTCTGCCATCGAATATCTAATGTATAAGTCTCTTTTGAAAGGAAAAATCATCAGATGGTTGTTGTTGCTGCAAGAATTCAATGTCACCATTGTGGATAGACCAGGAAAGGAGAATAAAGTAGTGGATTTCCTCTCTAGGCTTGATAATAAAGGTGAGGATGTTCCAAATGATGACAAATTTCTAGATAATTTTTTTTTTCCATATCTACTAACCTTCCATGGTTCACAGACATAGCCAAATACCTTGTTACAGGAAATCTTCCGTCTCACTTTTCTTCTAAGGAAAAGGAAAGGGTGGTCAAAATTAATTCTCCCTACTCCTGTATTAAGAGGGATCTCTTTTACACTAGGCCTGGAATGATTATTCGTAGGTGCATGAAGGAAGATCAAATGTTTGACATCCTAAAGGTGAGTTACGATGAACACTGTGGGGGGGAATTTGTGGAGTGAAGGACAACCTACAAGGTCCTCAATTTAGGCTACTATTGTCCCACCCTCTTTCAAGATGCCAAAAAGTTCATCAGAGGATGTGATAGTTGTCAGAGAGTGGGTCGACTAGTTCCAATAGACACGATTCCAATCCAACCACAATTTCTTATAGGCCCCTTTGAAAAATGGGCCTTGGACTTTGTGGCACCCATAGATCCTCCATCAAATGGAAAAAAGTACATCTTAGTTTGCATTGACTACATGGCAAAATGGGTGGAAGCAAAATCTTTATATAGAGAAACAAAACAGACTGTAGTGAATATCCTATATGAAAACATTATCACATGCTTTGGGGTACCCAGGGGGATTATGATAGACCATGGAACTCAATTCACATCTAAATCAATCTAAGCAATTACTCAGATGTATCACCTTAATCATAGGAAATCTTACCCATATCATCTTATGGAGGAGAATCACCATCGTTAATTAATGAGGCAAGGTGGAAGATGAATCAACATCCAGCGCAACACACTTAACTGGTTTGGATTCCAAGGAGGGTGTGTCACTTTAAATTTTGAAAGCATTTTAATTAAAGATCTCATAATAACTTGAAGCTAGAGCCATTGTATGTGCTCCAGGGGATTGTATTTGATTTTAATGTTTGTAGGATTGTACACCTTTTAAGTGCCGACTCATATCTTGATGTAATATTTCATTTATTGTAATAATAATCGTAGTGGGATGCTTTTAATTATGATATGAAAGCACTAGTATAGTCTGGAGGGAAGGCTTGAGAAGCCCCCTCGTGTATAAATCAATGTAATCTATTCCCAAAAGGGTTTTTGTTGGTAGCTTTTTGAAACAAGACGCTGAAAGCCGTTGAGATATGCTGAAACGCTTCTAAATATTTGTTGAAGGAATATAGAAGAAGAGAAAATTGCTTTCAAGTTCTGAGCTTGCTTGTCATTGACTAGCTGGGTAAATGCTGTGTTATTTACATTTGTGTTTTATGTGTGTATGCATCTAAATGGTTGGTTGCATGAATCCTTAATTTTCATTTAAGTTTCATTTGTTTCTCTTCTGAAATCTTCGTGCAAGGAGTGCAAAGTGCCCACAGAAGGAGTGCGAAGGCCGAACCGTTATAGGTTCAGAAGCTCAGGAGAGATTGCATAAGTTTACGCAGAGAGAGTGAAAGGAGTGCACCTATACTCAACAGAGTATAAAATATCATAAGAGAGACCAGTGCAAAGAGTGCACAGAGTCGACACTTTGTTAAGTGTGAAAAATTTCGAGGAGAGGTAGTGCATAATGTGCGCCAGAGGTTAAATCCTTCAAGTGAAAAATCTCAATCAAAAGAAATATCTTTGTTTAAAAGTGAGTGGATGAGATCTATTTGGGAAGTATAAGAATCCCTCAAAACCATCAGATTAAAGGAAATAAGCGTAGATGTTAAACCCCCAAGTCCTTCAGACTTTGTTTCTCCAATAGTTTTTAAGTGTGTAAAAGAGGAAAAATACCTAAATCCAGAAACCCCAGAGTGAATCTACACTGTAGATCACTGGGATAAGTGTTAGCCATTGGATCCCCAAGTGGTTCAGCGATTCGACACTACGGGATAAGTTGGTAGTTTCTTCACAAAGTGAAGAATTCATCGAAGTCTCGAAGCCCGAAGTACCAAAGTAAATCACAGTCATTGTCTATTGGAGAAGTGTGGACCATTATTCCTTGAACCCTTCAGGAGGTCAACAGTTCAACATTCAAAATATTAGGAGTGTTGTGTTAGGAGATCTTCCAAATCCTGAAGTTTCAGAGTGCTAGTTCTAGAGTTTGCCAAATCGAAGTTCGGGAATTTTAAAGTGTATTGTGGGTAGATCTTCCAAAGCCCAAAGCTCCAGAGCACCGAAGTTGTCGCTTTAAAAATATTAAGCCCAAGGTTTTAGGCCTGAGGTGATGTGAAGACTCCGCTAGAGTAAAAATACCCTTGCGAACCCAAATTTTCACGCATGAAAGGAAGAAAAGGCCCGTGGTAAGGAATTCTAAGGGTTCTGTGGGGACTCGAGAGTCGCTTCAACTCCTGTACAATTTGATTCTAGTATAGGAGGTCACACGAGCCCCAAGGGGGTTTGCATCATCATCCACATTAAAACGAACAGGTAGAATAAAAAAATAAAGTTCTGGAAGGTATTTTGACAAAATAGTACAACTCCATAAAAAGGATTGGTCAAAAAAACTCATGTATGTTGTATGGACCTATAGGACGACATGGAGGAGCACTACTAGTGTAATATCCCTAGGCCAAACCCAATTGTAAATGTAAATGAAAATATACTTAAGCTCATGAGTTGTTTGATATCATTTTGTATGTGCCTTTCATGGCATAGTGAGTGCAGGTACTGCGTAGTAAAATGATGAAGTGTGCACATTCTAGGATATTGTGCACAGTAACTTAAGTGCGCGCGATTTTGAGGCCAGGGAGCCTTTGTGTATATGCTTTGTTTTATAGGCTAGTGAGCCAGTTATTATAATCTAGGATGATTGTGTTTTGATTAGGCTAGAGAGTCTAGATGTTAAAGGCCAGTATGCCTATTTTTGTATATGTCTCATAATTAATATCAAATACATCGTTGCGCGTAGACCACCACGATAAAAGAGTATGAGGGACTAAAATCCACTACTTAGGGAAAGGGAGGGGATAAAGGTTAAGGAAAAGTGATTAGCTAAGGAGCTTAATCCAAAAAGGAATATTATATTAATATTTCTTAAAATATAAAGTATGGATAATTATTTTATCCTAAGTTCCAAAGTTGGGGACAAGTAGGCCAAAGTAGCTCCTGTTGCCGTCCTTATACAAACTTGAAAACATGAGCCAAGTACTGCTCACTTAGTGTGTCCTTGGAGGCATAATTCCTAGGTTCAAAGCCCACACTGTCAATTTAGATTGAACCTATTCCATCTAGGCTCACCCCTAGGGAAGCCAAGTGGGGTAGTCCCTAGTTTCTAGATAAGATTTAGAGTTTAAGTTCTATGAGTTGTTTTTAATTTGTTAAGGTTTGGGGGAGTCTAACCTATGATGCTAAGGGAATAATGAAATATGCAAGATTTTATATGTCAAGAAATCCCTTTCCCTAGGTCAACTAAGACTAGTGCCTGAGGTTGGGCAAGGGGTCAACTAGATGTAAGGGTGTTTCGTTACAATATGATTACAAAGATTACGAAAGAATAATCATTCTACAAAATTTCTCGATACAAGTTGCTTACAATAAAGAATGCTAAATATACAATGATACAACACAATAAGCTAACCACGTTTTAAATGTGCAAGATATAAATAAGATCAAAACATTAGCATCATCAACACATTGAGTTCATCATCAACATTCATAAGGATACTTAGAAGATTTAGAATTTGAAGCACAAGTATTCCACAATGATCAAGATACTCAACACCTTTAGTTATTTAACCCACAAAGTATTATTAGATGAAATATTGAATTACAAGTATTAAGCCCAAGGTTTAGTTACTTAGTGAGTTAAGGGTTCCTTAATATTGCAAGATTTTAATTATCCTTATTAAGTGTTTCACCAAAAACCTCCTCCCTCGATTGTGTTGACAGGCAAAATTGACCGTCCGTCAACTGGGAGAGTGGAATCGGTCCGGGGTTGTCTAAATAACCCAAGCCGTTTGGAATGGACCACCCTGACGAGTTTAACGGCTCCATTGGCCGCTCTAAGGTCTCCTATGAAAACCAAAGAGGAATGATTTGAGCTAAGAAATCTAACTAAAGTAAATAAAACAAACTAACTATAACTGAATACAAGAAACTAACTAAAATAAAGGAAACTAGAAACTAATAAAGCAAACTAAACTAACTACACTAATCTAACTATAAACTACTAACTATTATATATACAAGATACTAATTATGATTGTAATAACTCAAATAAATTATCTAATTATCAACTATAATATTTCTTGTTCACAAATGTACACTATGGACAACCTACAGATTTGATTAAAACCTGCAAAAATCATATGTTCTCTGCCCTAAGACAGCCATGAATCTCTTTTTGATTTTTGTATTTTATGAAAAGGAAATATAAACTACTGAAATTAAACAATCTAATATATATTACTGAAATTAAACAATGAAATATAAATCTGACTAAACTATCATTTATATTAAACTACTTAACATAAACAATAAACAACTAACTAATTGACTTGGAGACGCTCCAAATCTACCCTGTGTATGATGACTTCTTAAGCTGGTTGGAGGAAGAAATTCACACCATTTAGCCCTTAAGATTCTCGCAAACGATCAACTATGCTGCTTCTTGAAGTATGTTACAGGACAAAGAAGACATAAAAGAAATCATAACAATCTTATGATTATAAATTCCTGCAAAAGGGAAACCTATTATGCAGCAAACTCATATATAACAATTCAATTTATGAAGAAGACAAAGCTATCATTCACAAAATGAATCAACAACTGTTATGTCTTTTATCTATTTGGAAGAAACAAGATATATATAACAGTAAAGAAATTATATCATTTGCATTTGATTTAGATAGCAAAGTAATACTAAACCATAAACGAAATGATATACAAAACTTGGAACACAATGTTGATATATTGAAAAGCGGAAGCTATGACAAAACATCAATTCTGCTCCAGTTTGAATCAGAATTACATCTCCCTGTTCTCCCACAACTGAGGATCATATTATTACAAAAATGAGCAGCATTTATAAGTTTTTTCACAAGGTAAAACCTCCTTGTGGAAGTTAAAACTGCTTTACAAAAATCTGGGAAGATCTTCCCAAAATCTGATTCAAACTTAACAACCTAAGACAAAACCAAATCTAAAATATCTCCTAAACTGTTCCAGCATGCCCATTTGATCCTTGCAATTTGTATGTACTTGAAAAGAGGCAAAAATGAACAAGTTTAAAAGATATTTTGTTAATAAAATGGTCAAAATCTGATCCTGTAGACTAGCTACAGAATCAGAATCTAAATTAAATGAAATCTTTTAAGAGAATCAAATCCAATTTACTTTTAATAACCATCAAAAACGAATTACTAATAGTTCAAACAAATTCATCATTCAAATTGAAAAAGAATACAATCAGGACAGGGTAAGAATGCTCTGTCTTTCAGTTGCCAGAAAATCAGGTCAATCATAACAGGACTGTTTCATAACAAATAAAATTAAGCAGTGAATCATGATGTAATCAACACAATCATAATCGATATGATCATGATCAAACACAATGACAATTGACTTGTTATGGCTGTAAAACTGTGCATACGATTATAGTCAAAACGTGCATAACAACATCCACCAAAATTGCCATAGACTTCATTTGCT
>ML799712.1:566879-577357 GCA_009831015.1 Picea engelmannii | reverse complement strand
TTATTGGCCTTATCTGCTATTGCATGCGTCATTTTATGATTGTAAAACCTTTGTTATGCTACATGCAACTATAATAACCTACATGCAACCATAATAACTGACATGCAAACACTATAAACAAAGATCATCTACATCAAACCCTAGAACGCATCCAGAAACCCCCAGAGTATCAGATCTGCACGTAGGAGCAGTAGGAGAGTAGCAAATATCTTGATCAGCCGGATCAGGGATATTTCACTTGTCCCATGTTCTCTACTGTCCACCCACATAGTTCCTCCAATACCCTTGAACCCACTTGTTGACGATCGCTGTCTGCCCATCTTTCTGAGGGTGATAGCTGGTGCTGGGTGTCAACTCGGTCCCTACCAATTTAAACAACTCCCTCCATAATGTCCCAATAAACCGACTGTCCCTATCGCTGATGATGTTCCTCGACAACCCATGAAGTCTGAAGACCTCTCTAAAGAATAACTCGGCTACCTGAACTGCGCTGTACTCTGTCGGTATGGCATAGAAGTGAGCAAACTTGGTCAATCTCTCGACCTTAGACCTTGGGTAGGGCTGTCATGAAGTCCATCGAAATGCTCTCCCATTTCTGCTTTGGAATGGGAAGTGGCTGAAGTAGCCCCACTGGAAGTGTATGCTCTGACTTGTTCTGCTGGCAAGTCACACACTCACTGATGTATCACATAACGTCCTGTTTGAGGCCCTTCCATGAGAACCTCTCTCTGATCTGCCTGTTGGTTTTGAAAAACCCCTGATGGCTTGCTAGTGGTGAATCATGAACTGCTGCGAGGATCTTCTTCTTAAGCCCTGAATCTGGTAGCAAGTAGACTCTGTCCTTGTAGAATATGACATCGTCAATGACCCTGTACTTGTCATCCTGAATCTGTCCATCCATAATCTCGCACACGAACTGGTTCTTGGAATATTCCACTAACAAGGGGGATTTCCATTCTGCTCAAATCTCCATCAAAGAACATGCCACAGGTCTCCTAGATAGCATGTCATCCACAATGTTCCTCTTCCCCTTGACGTACTCTATGTCCAAGTCGAATGCATGTACCTTCGTCACCCATTTCTGTTGGTGCTCACTGAGGTCCTTCTACTCAAGGAAGTACTTCAAGCTGTTGTGATTTGTTTTGACCACGAATTTGCTGCCCACCAAATATTGTCTGAATTTGGTCAAGGCATGCATGATTGCCAGCATATCCTTGTCATAGATGGTGTACAACCTCTCGGGTTGACTGAGTTTCCTGCTCTCAAATACAGTGGGGTGTCCTCCTTGCATCAAAACTGCCCCGATGCCCTCGCTGGATACATCAGTCTAATACAAATGGTAGAGTGAAGTTTGGTAATGCTAACACTGGGCATGTGCTCATTACTTCCTTCATGTGATCAAAGGCTTTCTATGACTCATCAGTCCAGACGGAAGCCCCATGCTTGGTGAGATCCGTCAGTGGTGCTCCCAACTGAGAAAAACCCCTGACAAACCGCCTGTAATAGCTGCATAACCCGAAGAAGCTCCTCAACTCTGTCACATTCCTGGGCGTTGGCTAATCCAGAATGGCCCCAATCTTCTCCTGGTGTACATGTATCCCCTGTGCACTGATGATGTGACCCAAGTAAAGAAACTCTATCATACCAAACTCACACTTGGACTCTTTGGCGTATAGTGACTGCGCCTCCATGATGCTCAATACCTCATCCAAGTGCCTCATATGCTCCTGCCATGTCTTGCTGTATACCGAGATTTCATCGAAGAAAACGAAGACTGATTTCCTTAACTGATCCCTGAATATGTGGTTCATGCAAGACTGAAATGTAGCTGGTGCGCTGGTTAGCCCAAATGGCATAACTAGAAACTCAAAATGTCCAAAGTGACATCGAAATGCCGTCTTCTCTATGTCCATTTCTCGGATGCTGATCTGATGATACCCAGAGCATAGATCAATCTTCAAGAAGAAAACTGCCCCATGTAGTTCATCCATCAACTCTTCAATGCGACGGATAGGATACCGGTTCTTGATGGTTTTCTTGTTCAAGGCTTGGTAATCAATGCACATCCTCATGGTACCATCCTTCTTCAGAACTAAGACAATTGAAGAAGCGAATGGATTGTTGCTAGGTCTGATGTGTCCCATCGCTAGCAATTCCTTAATTTCTTTCTCTATCTCATCCTTGAACCTCCTAGGATGACGATAGGGTGGTGTGATCATAGGTTTGGCCCCCTCCTCCAACTCAATGGTGTGCTCAAACACCCTGTCAGGTGGTCTCCCTGGTGGAATTGACCCAAAAACTTGCTGATGTCGTCCTGACAAGTTCATGATCTTTGTATGATACTGCTGTCGACCCTCTGAATCCTTCCGCGTAGTGATCAAGCACTCTGCGGCATATGCTACCTCCCCATGTCTGAATATCCTCTCCATCCTCTTGGCCGAAACTGTCCTCGGTGCTCCTGTAGACATGCCTCTCAGAACAACCCTCTTCCCATCACTGTCTCTGAACCCCATCTCCAAGGTTTGGTAAATGGTGGTGATTTTACCCAAGGTGATCATCCACTGGACTCCCAATACCACATCTGTGTCAGATAGGTCAACCACATAAAATGTGTCTCTCACTGTGTAGTTGCCTAACTTTATCTCCATGTCCGAAACTCTGTCTAGACACTCCACTATATGGCCATCTGCTACTGCAACATCAAACCCGTCAAACTCCTCTGTTCGAAGTGCCCGTCTTGATACCAATGCAGCATCAATGAAGTTGTGGGTGGCCCCACCATCTATCAGGGCGATTTGTCGTTGTCCCTAAATTGCCCCTCTGATCCGGAGGGTATCATACCTGGGAACACTAGAAAGGGTCTCTATGACTCCTCCCTTTGTTGGTTTTCGTCTGTTAGCCTGCTCAGGAGGCTGTGGAACTACCGGTGGTTGGGTCCCTACCAGTGTCGGTGGTCTATGGGGAGGCTGCTCCTCTGCCTGTGCTGACTCCTCCTTTGAGCTAGTGGATCCACTGTCATGCTGCTCCTCCTCACTGTCCACACTGTCTGCTGCCACCTCAATATAATGAATCTCTCCCTTGCCCATGCACCTGTGGCCTGGGACCCAAGGGTCTCTGCAGCTGGAGCAAAGCTTCTTCCTCATAAGCTCTCACCTCATCTCATCATCGAACTTTTCCTTACCCTTCCATTCTCTTTGGAATGGCTTCCTGTCTCGGTCCTTCTTTAGTACGAAGGGTTTGGAAAAGGGTTTAGTATTTGGCATTGAGTCTGCCAAATCTCGAGTGCGTAATATGGCATCTTGCAAGGTGTGAGGCTTGTATGCCTTCACGCATCCTTTTAAGGGCTCTATGAGTCCCTCTGTGAATAACATGATCAACCTGGGCTCTGATATATCTGTCACTGCCACTGCTACCCGCTGAAACTTCGTGATGAATGCCTCTTCTATGGAAGTTTATCTCAACTGGGCTAGATCCCTGAAGTGGATCTCGGGATCCCTCTTGTCAAACTTGTCCATGAGTCTCTCTGTGAACTCCCTATAGGAGGTGATGTGACTATGTCTCAACGTCACCAATCCATGATGCCACCAGTCGTGTGCCTCACCCTCCAACTGTAGGGTAGAGAAACTGATGGCCTCTGTCTCGGTCATCTGGTTGAGCTTGTAGTATGTGTCTAGCTTTTGTACCCAAGCTCTGGCGGTGCATTTGGACGATCCTTCAAAAGAAGGTGTGGTGAGTTTACCAACTTTCCGGATGAAATCAATGTTATGCCCCTACTGCTACTGCTATCCTCCTCTCCGTGGCTCTTTGGGGCGATTCCTGAGTCCGAGTCCACAATACTCGACCAGGGTCATGTCTTGATGGAATTCACGACCCAATGCTGCATACTCCCTCTTGTACTCTGCAATGTCGTCCGCCTGAGTGGGCGACCTCTGTGCTATCGACTGCTGTGCTACTGCTGGGGGTGCCCTCTGGAAATTGGGGAACAATGGCTTGGGAATCCTACTTGAAGAGGTGTATGTGCGAGTAGGAGACTGGGGTCTACTGCCTGCCCCTGAGTTCCCCTGTGCTACATGTGGGGCTTGCGTGCTTGGGGTACCCACTATAGACAATCTATCAGCCATCTACGCCAAGGACTGAGTCATAGCTTGCCGACTGACTACCAGATTGCCTAGTACCTACATGAAGGCTGCCTCTGGGTCCATGGGGGCCTTACCACTGCCCTCTGGTCTCTCATATCTTCTCCTAACATCCTCTTAGCCTCATGCTCAACCTCACGCTCTACCCTTCTCTCCACTTCCCTCTGTCCCTCTTCCTTTTCCTCTGAGTCAGGAGGAAAAGGGGGAAAATCAGGTCTAGGTCTTCCTTCCTTGCGTCTGTTGTAAGTGACATATTCGTCACTGACGTGCTCACGGCCCCCTGGGTGCTCTGTTGCACTCATCGTCTTTAGTCACAGGCTAGTAGGACTAAAGCTCTGATACCACTGTAATGTTTCTGACTTGGCTAGTCTGGGAAACTTTGCTAATGTGTGTGTATGATTAATTGTTTACAACACATATATTGATTATACAGATGGTAAGTGAGACAAAAGACTATAAATCGTGTATTATGATATCTTCGGAGTATAATGCCGAATGCAACTGACAATAAAATAAATCACTCGGCTAGATCAATGACAAAAGGATCTTAGCCTGAATACAATAAGAAAACTAAAATGATAATACCCGATGATAGATGAACACTACGTGATCAATGGATGATCTTCAAGCTATGGCAGCTCACGCGATAACTGCTGCAAGTCTGGAAAGTTTTCCCTGGTGGCTAGATCTCTCGGGTCGTTCTGGAAACTATCTCGAACAATGCGCCCTGCTGTCCCTCTCAGTCTTGGTGACTGATCAATCCCTCTGCTAGTGTGTCTAGACCTGGATGGATCGCCCTGGGGGAATGTAGCCCTCTACTATTGGAAAACTGCGTCCTAGTGATTCCACCGTCGGAATTGGTTGAGATGTGTCTCAAACTGATCGCCTTGGCCTACTGTGAAATGGGTTGGAAGGGTTTCCCTGGATCTGATCTTATGATCGCTCAGGAACCTCGAATGTGTCCTCCCCAAGTGCCTCACTCCCAATGTCCGGAAAATGCGTCCTTGATGATTCCCCCGTCAGAATCTGACGAGAAACCAGGCAAAAGATGCGTATGGCCTACCTCTCAAATGGGTCGGAGGGGAATCTCTAAACTCTCCTTGAATGGGACAAGTTGTTTCAATAAACCTCCTCAGAAGTTGTGCCCTTTCCTTGAACAAGTGCGCCCCTACCGCTGAACCCTGTAGAACTCCTGCTGAAGATTGATGGAAGACCTGTGTGACCTCCCCGATGACTAGGGTGTGTCTCTCAACACCGAAATCGACCACTGGTGTATTCCTCCTGGAATCCACTGAGCTACCTCTCCTAAGATGCGCCTTTCTCCTCAATGACAAGACAAAATTTGCATAATGATGAATTAGGTTGCTGTATCTTATCTTATAGCTGTTCGAAACCCTAATTCGCTGTTGACTTCTAATTTTAGCTCATCTGTTCTATTTTTAGATTAAGTTGGCTTAAAAGCGCTTTTAGCCACTTTCAGCTCAATGTCACTTTTCGATTATAACACCTTTGACTGGGATGACCTCTAGTAACCCTGTTTACCCCTTTCTGGCACTGGCTATAGTCTAACGGGGCTATTTGAACTATTAAGCCTCCTCTTTGGAGCTCCTATTTGGAAAGGGACATTACAAGTCTCTTAAATTATTTAGACCTGTCATCATGGGAATTTGCCATGGATTAAGAATCCATCATCTTAGAATTCTGAGTAACCATTCTGATACACTATCTCTGTCATAGAAAGTTTTCACCACGCTTCTGCTGTATATGAGATACTCTGTAACAAGTTGCTTGAATCCATACAAGGTCTTCTTATATCTGCATACATGGGTCTCTTTCTGGTATACGCTTCTTTCTGAATTTGCTTTATTGGGAAGAATAGTCTTTTACATGTAAATATCAATCCATGGATACTACAAGAGGTATATCTGGTTTACTGGAACAAGCTGTTGTCACAGTCTTCTCCCTCCTTCTAGAAGAACCTCTAGTTCTGAATCTCGCAATGCTCACACTCATAAGTCTTTTTCACATTTTCTTACATACACTGTTCTTCATCACAACTTCCATTTCTTCTGCTTGATTGCTTCTAGTGGGTTGAAACCAAGCTGGTAGTCTTATGATTCTCGGAATAATAATTGGTTGTTCTGGCTTTTCTTTCTTTCTTGGAATCTTCATGTTTATCCTCATGTTCCTCTTTAACTTTGGGGTTCATGGAGTCTTCTATAGATTCCATGCCCTTCCTTCCTGAAGATTCCAACTTCTTCCTTTCATCATAGGAATATAGATGTAGATGGACGACCAAGGATACTTAAGGCTTCTTTTGAAAGAAAACTTCTTCTAGAGTCAAACTGAACATGTGTTGCTTATCATGGATGCTACTTTCAATGGGGAACATGGATAGATACTTTATAATCTTCACAGATTTTTCAATGGATCATATCATTTAGGATTAGCTTCCTCCTAATCCTGGCTTCATGCACGATTACATGCTCTTCTTTTGGAATTTTGTAATCAGCTCCCTCCATCTAAGAGAGTCCATGCTTCCGTCTTTATCCTTATTTCCTTCTACAAAGTGTCACAAATCTTATTCTAATTTTTTCTTGATTACTGACTTCTTTCTGATTTGACTCCTTTTGGGTCTCTTCAAGTTTGATTCTGATTTCGGTCTATCTGGCAGTTATTACTTATATAATAGATTCCTCATGAATTTGTCAACGTACTTCATCTTCTTGTAGTCATCGTAATAGCAATCCTTATCTTGTTATTCTTCCATAAGTATTGTTTCATTGACCATCTCTTCTTCTTAGAAATAGATATGCATGATATGTACAGGAACTATGTAAACATGGTATGTACAAGAACTATGTTATAGAAGAATATTGTTACCTTGACTAGAAGAAGAAGTCTGTTTTATCCTTCTTGGCTTTCTTTGAGGGTTCCCTTTCTTTGACAACTGTTGCTTCGTCTGTTTCCTTCCTTTTCTTTAACCCAGGACAGTGGTTCTTGTAGTGACCATATTTTCGACAGTTGAAGCATTGTATTTTTGACATATCCTTTTCTTGAGTTCATGCTTGCAACAAATGCATCCCATGTCTTGGGAAGGCCATTGAGTACTATATTTACCAGTTCCTTTTTTGAAATGATTTCTTCAATAGCTTGTAGTTGATATCTTAACTGAGAGAGATTCTCACAAAGTATGATGTTATGCTATCATCATCGTTCATTTTCATGTCACAGAGCTCATTCTTCAGACTCATTACTTGTCCAATGTTTCTGACTGAGAAGAGGTTAGTTAGGGCATCATACATCTTCTTAGATGAGTGAAGATGAGAGATGTAGGGTATCAAGTGGTCTTTTATAGAGTCCACTATGATACTCATAGGGTTGATGTCATTGTCCTTGAACTTCTCCATAACTGCAACGTTCTGAGGTTCCTTCTCTTTTCTTGCTTTAAACTGTGGTTCCATGATCTTGCCTTTCACGATATCCAACACTTTATTCTTGGCAAGGATGAGGTCAATCCTTGTCTTCCATGCTCTGAAGTTAGAAGCCCCTTCTAATTTGTTTTCCGACTTCATAGACTAAGTCATGACTGCTTTGACTTGGTCAACCTTTGATGTTGACCAAAAACTCAAACTTGACATCTTGGCTTGCTGAGAGTACTAGGAGGTGCGCTAGGCTAGGGCGCACTAGGCTGTCCAGGAATTAGGTCAAGCTCTTCACTTAAGGTGCCTTAACAAGAGGGTTATGGTTTCGTTGCCGTAGCAAAACTTTGACTGCAACTGCAACTGTAACTGAGCAAATCCTCCCAATCTATCTTCCAGCGGTTAGACTGTCTGAAGATAGTGTGGGCCCATAACATGTTAGAAAAATAGGTGTGCTCTTTTTACCATAGACAATATAGCAATATTGTCACCCAACCATAGGCACAAAGACCACCCCCAAGCACCTTAACCTTGACAGAGAGAATAATTCCAGAAGAAAACCCTAGAACTGATAACCAACCAAGGTAGCGTACCTCTCTCTAGAGCTAGCGTACCAGGCAAAAAGTCCAAACCATAACCAAAGAGAAAGTCCAAGCCAAAACCGAAATGCCAGTTGCAACAGCTGCAGCTGCAACTCCTCTCCAGACTTGCGCACCACTGGTCTTATGCAATTGTGAGAGAGAGTGTGTCAAATGAGCTCTAGCACCCTCTTATTTATAGTCCTCCAAGTGACCTAACTTGGCCAATTTCTACTTTTGGAGGCTAATAACTCAATAATAAATATTCTCTTGAGCCGACTTGTCTCCTAGGGTTATTATCCAACGTTTTAGGGTTTCTCTTGCTTCTCGAAATATTCTAGTCTTGTCAGAGGTTACACATGGAGGTTAATACCTCCCACAACTACCATAATATCAACAATAAGTGCCCTACCTACAATGAGTTGTGGGGGCCAATTCTTCAAGTGGAAAAGAATGACATCAATACTAGGTTGGAGGACCTAAAGAAGTCATGGGATGCCACTGGTTGCATTGTGATGTCTGATGGTTGGACAAATGGGAAGGATAGGACCCTTATTAATTTCTTGGTAAATTGTTCTAGGGATACAATGTTTATTAAATCCGTTGACACACGTTAAAGATGTGACATTGTTGTGTGAATCATTGGATGGGATTATCCAAGAGATTGGTTTGCAATGTGTTGTGCAAATAATAACAGATAATGCAACTAATTATGTGGTTGCTGGCAAGCTGCTAATGGAGGGTGATGTGGCAGCATTAGCACCACCTTCTACACATATTCATACAACTGCACCCACCAGTCAATGTCAGACAAATGATGCAGGTCCTTCTAGTGGCAAACTAGCCATGACATTTTCCCATAAAAGGGGGAGAGGGAGTTGATATTGGATAGTTAGCTACTAAATTTTCCATTGTGGATGACTCATGATGATGAGATACATTTATATATTTGCTATCAATTTGTATTGGTTGTCCACTTTTGAGTCCTTGATTTTGGACAACTATCAGGGTTCATGGTTTAGTATAGACTATGATGTGTCATTTTTTATTCGGAATCTACTGCATCATATGTATCAGCGTTTTTTCCATATTATGTGCCAATGTATTTATTTGATGTTTTTGTTGGTTTATATGTTTAAAAATTTGAAAACAATAATTTATTTTGTATTTCGGACTCTCGACGATTTTTTGTTAATGCTTTCTTTTCGATAATGGTTTAAAATTGCAAATTTCGTGGTACTATAGTTTAAAAAAATGAGAGAATTGTGGCATGGTTGATAATTTTATAATCCATTTGACAAGGTTGGTTATGAAAATTCAAAATATTAATTTTCTCATTTATAAATTCCTACAACATGAAAAACGAATAATAACAATGCGTATGCCAACTTTGGTTGATGAATTATAGAGACACACACATACGTGCATTGTTGTTTATATTATTTCATAGAACAACAAATATATCATGGAACAGGGAGTTACATGACATGAACAACAGGGGAACAGGGAAATTATGGCCCTAAAAAGGCCAGAAAGGTAAGTGTATGCACATGTGCAACAATTGAAAGGTACTCAAGTTTCAACATTATGATTAAAGACACCGAGTTTGACTCTTACAAGAAAAACTAACTCTTGCTTAAAACTCCTCAACACCCTAGACTAAAGGGGGAGGGGTCCTCCTAAAAAATCACTTTACATCAATATTTCCATAAAAATCCAATAGCAATCAACCTTATTGTGTGTCACAAAGACTTGCAAATATCCCTAATCATCCAAGTGTCTCTCGGAGAGGCGCATTTCCATGAAATTGTGGTAGTGAAGAAGTGAAATTCACCTTGAAACCACTCCCAAAACATCTTTGCAAACCAACATCTCCAAAAAACATGTTCAACCTTTTCATCCTTGCCATAAATAACACAAGAAACATTTGTCACACCAACTTTCTGAAGTCTATCCTTGACAACGAACTCTCGCTGGAGTAGAAGACACTTGTAATCCTTACGTTTAAAAGGAGAATGTGATTTCCAGATGGATTGGCACTCCTCAACCAATGTGCCACAAGATCCTTCACCCCCTACATTTTGGTTCAAGCAAGGGTAATGTCAAAAGTGTACCTTGCCATAGGGGAATGATCCTTTGTAATATCCCCGATTATGCTAGGCAAATATTTTTAATGTTTTTACTATGCAAATTATGTTGTTGCTGGTATTGTGCTTTTGTTAAACAGTTTGCACTCATAAATACCTTATGCAAAATCTGATATATGGCTTTTCACAAACAATTTGCATGCCTTACATTAAATAAACTTCTGTCAAGCACATTATTAATCCAAGTACACAAAT
>ML799712.1:511780-525889 GCA_009831015.1 Picea engelmannii | reverse complement strand
ATGAAAGGATTACTCAATCAAATAATAACATGTACATTGATTTACAAGCTTTACAAAAGAATGAGATATTACAATCTAACCAAGTATGTTTAATGTGTGCAGGAAAAAGAAGACTTGAGCATTCACCACATCATCATCTACACCAGATCATCAACATATTACTTCATCAATAAGATTATCAAAATTAAGCACAATTATTATGAAGGAAAAAAGACAACCTACACTCTTACTATCAAACCCCCCAAATATTATTAGATGTGGCCAAGGGATTAATAGTTAGGCTTTTCTTAAGGATTTTAAGTTTATTTGGCTTTCACCAAAGCCTCCTCCTCCTGTCGCCAAATAACTGCCGGGTGCTCAAGATAGTAAGGCAACGAGGCCCACCCTAGCTTCCCAGGTCAGTCCTGACAGTAAGAGTTCTCCCGGAAAGGATCCCCTTAAGGATCACGGGACGGTCCCTTGCCACTTCCCCCCGGGTATCCCTCAAACCCGTTTTAGATGGTGGAGATGGTGGTCTAAGGTACCCTAAAATAGTCTATTAAGTATATATATCAATCAGGTAGACTTTTAGGTGATTGCAAGAGTGTTTCAAGAGTTTTAAGTCACTTAAAAAATGCTAAATAATGAGATGGCCAAAACTGAAATTGCTCAAAATGTGTTACTTTAAGCTTTAACCATGGGATATATCAACACATGAAAGTAAACAAGATATAAGGCTTAAAGAGATAGATACATCTAGATTATATGCACATCACATTACTTGATTAGATACCAAAAGTCAATGGCAAGAATAGCTTGCCTTAAGAGATGAGAAGAAAGAAAATTTAAGTGTTTGCCAAGTATGGTATTATCTTATCACATGCATCAAATTACTATCCCCAGGGGAATGGTGAAGCTGAGTCAAGTAACAAAAACTTAATGACCATAGTTAAAAAGATAGTTGGAGAAAACAAGAGATCTTGGGATAGTAAAATTAAACATGCATTATGGGCTGACAGAATAACAAAGAAAGCAACAACGAGAAAGAGTCCTTTTGAGTTAGTGTACGGTTTGGAGGCTAGGTTGCCGGTGCACCTTAGACTTCCTACTTATGGGTCAGTTGAGGATCTTTCCATAGAGCAGGATGCAGTTCAGAACAGGGTCAATCATGTCATTGAGTTAGATGAAATCAGACGAAGCGCTTATGATCAGAATTGCAGAAATCAGTATAAGGTAAAGAAAGCTTTCAACAAGTTAGCTAGGCTGAGGGACTTCATGATTGGGGAAATAGTTCTATTATGGGATAAAGGCAGAGATAAACCAGGGAAACATGACAAGTTTGATAGTTTATGGTTGGGTCCATATGTGATCCGAGAATTGGCAGGGCCAAACTCTTTTCATGTCAGCCATCTAGATGGTGAGCCCATCAACATTCCGAGGAATGGGCAATTGCTCAAGATTTTCTTCAGATGATGGGAAACTTGGTGTCCAATGGGACACCCTTTGTAACGTATCTCTAACCCTTCTCCTATATTTCAGTTTTGTATTATTTCATTCATCATGTAATTATGTACTTAGAATTATTTCTGTATCATAGATTTATTTTGTAAATATTGATGTTGTACAATAGTTATTTCATTATGTAAATGGTGTTTATAGCATTTTATTTATTCATTTGATATATATGTATGCTTATGTTGAATATTGGTGAGCACCTTTTGTAGATACTAGATTCTCGTATGGTCTCCGTCCCATGTGAGAAGATCGAACACACGTCCCCAAGTGGAGCCAGATGTTGACCGCCTATTCAACTAGGGGGTCAACTCCGTGTACCATGAAGATATGTATCATTAGATGCAAACAAGTCGAAGACTATTTGGTTCTATTGGGCAATTTTTGCCTCCAACACAGTTTTTGTAATCGGGATTTCTGCACCCCTGCGTGGGTTAATAATGTAATAGGTCTGCATGAATCATAGTTAGGTTAGTTACCTTAGGATTTCATCATTAGTGGAGTCCCTTTCGCTGAGTGTTTTTTATCCTCAGGTTATTAATTTGGCCTAACCAGCCTTATTAATTTCCCTTGAGTTTTTCACTCCCACCAGCAATAAGTCCTCCAAAGTGGTGAAATACATCCTAATGAAGTCATTCTATGGTAGCTAGTGTTTAGGAATGATGTAAATGACCATGTAAGACATCTCAAAAAGTTTCGCGGAATTCCGTCGAGTCTAGATAGGTTTTTTTTAATTAATTAAAATTTCCTAAGGCTCGAAATTTAATTAATTAATTAATTAATTTTTTCTGGATAATTAATGTAAAACTTGGGTCCCTGGGTTTTTGATAGGGGTGTTTGTACTCAAAAGAAAGATAATGAGACCCCCTACACCCTGGACCAAGTTTCAACTCAGTCGGACAAGGTTTGTTAGGGTTTTGTCCACTTAGGAGTTTTAGTCGGAAAACAACAATTTTAATTGCTAAACCCAGGAGATGGGAAAATGTCAATTTTGTAATAATTAGTCAAAAAGGGTAAACTAATAGTGAAATTAGTGAGAGAGACCCCACCTAACCCATCCTAATCCATTCCTAAACCTTTACACCCCCCTAACCACCTTTTTAATTTAATTCCCATTTAAAGTTTGCGCCCCTCATTGAGATAGTGCGTCCCCTTTCTTTTCAAACTTCATAACTCATATGTTTAAGTGAGTTATGGGCCCCTTCTCATGAGGTGCTCCCTCCCTCCCTCCCCTCCACATCACACTTTAGAGTGTGGACTCCACACTCCAACCACATACCCTCCACACTCTCACTGATTCCTCTTTTGAGCTCACACATCTCCTTTCAAAATATGGATAAAAGCTCACGTAAAAGTGGAAACATCCAACTTCAAAGAGGAACCTTACCTTAAAGCTTTACGTGGGCCTTCTCCTTGACCAATGCATTTCCCTTTGGTGGCCACCTCACCTTTCCTCTTGTCTTTTCTTACCAAATTCGCCTCCTTCCATAAGCTTACGCCATCCTCCTTGAAAGTGTGATGTCTCGTTCCCTAGAGTAGGGCCAACCGAGAGTGACTTAGTAGTCTATGTGTTCCGGTAGACTATAGTCAGGCACAAACATGGAACAAGATGGAGAAATAAGGGTGAATTGATGGCTAAACGATGAATTAAGCCAAAATACTTAGGAAAAGTCACTTAAGCCTAAGTCAACGAAGAATTAGAATGAAAAAGTGCTAAAGGGGGACTTAATTAATTAATTATTCACCGTAGGAGGAAAAATGCCTAGCTTAAGTGAGGTCAATGGTGAATTAGGTTGGGAATGATATAAAGGAAGGAATTTGACCTAATTCCTCATTATGCATTGTTATGATTTGATGTTGAGAGTTCCAAGAGGAGGAAGAGAGTCGACCTTATTGTTTTGTGGATTTCTGGAGGAAACCACCACCATTGATCGACTTCGGTGTTGAGAGACACACCCTAGCCCATCGGAGATACCATTGAGGTATTTCACCGTACTTTTAAGGAGTATCCATTGTAGAGTGCGCAACTCAGCCAGTGAGGGCGCAAGTCAGTTTGAGGGTTTGGAGAGCCGCACGAGGTCTGGGTTCAGATTGCAGTTTCCGCCCGACCGAGTTGAGATCTAGCCAGTGCGCTTCTATTGATCCATCTATCATCAGATTCTGACGGTGGAATCTTGCAGATCGCCTCATCCAGTCATTTAGGGCACAACTCATCCGGTAGTACATTTGGGGTCGCAGACAGAGCATCAGGACAGATCCGGGGAAACCCTTTCGACCCAGTTCCACATTTGGCGAGACGATCATTTTGAGCCATATAGCAACAGATTCTGTTGGTGGAATCATTTGGGGCACATCCAGTGTCCCAGGAGGTGTGCAAACCCCCCAAGGGTCCAGATCCAGTACCTCAAAGGACAAATCTGACATCCGACACTCATCCATTCCAGTATAGAGACCAGGGCGCTTCTATTGGAGCAGTTTCTGGCGCATTTCGATGGTCTATCCTTCCGGACAAGTTTTCCAGTTGGTAGTGGTTACCGTATTTCTCCGGCATCGCATATTCCTACCGATCTATCCGTGCATGTATCAGATCTGCATTCATCTTCTGATCACATGTATTTTTATGCTATTTGATTGTATTCCAATGACGATCCATGAGATCTAGCTGATGATTATACTCTATATTTCCAGTGTGTTATTGTATTTCCGTGCTTGAGTCGCATAATACATGTTATTGGGCAGTTGATGTCCTTTACTTCTGCATGCATCCTTTATATGCTTTTTAAACCTTAAATACACAACATGCACATGCAATAACCTAAAGATCTCAAACACACAACTGAAACGCATCCCGAAACCCCCAGTGTATCAGATTTGCAAGAAAAAACACTAGATCAGTAGAAAATATCTTGATTAGTGAGATCAGGGATATTTCAGTGGTATTAGAGCTTTAGTCCTGCCAGCCTGTGACTAAAGACAATGAGTACATCAGAAGAACCAGATGGCTGTGAGCACGGAGGTGGCGAATATGTCACTTACAATAGGTGCAAGGAAAGAAGGTCTAGTCCTAACTTTCCTCCTTTCCTTCCTAGTTCAGAGGAAGAGGAAGAGGCGCACAGAGAGGCAGAGAGAAGAGCCGAGCGCAAGGCTAAGCGCGAAGCAGAGAGGAGGCTAGGTGATGGATATGAGCGACCAGAGGGCAATGGTAAGGCCCCCATGGATCCAGATGCAACCTTCATGCAGGTTATCAGTGATATGTTAGCTAGTCAGCGGACCTTGTCATAGTCCTTGGCTCAGGTAGCTAATAGATTGGCTATGGCAGACATCCAGGGCACATAAGCCCCACTTGCAGCACATGGGAACTTAGGAGCAGGCAGTAGACCCCAGTCACCCACTCGCACATACACCCCTTTGAGTAGGATTCCATGTCCGTTGTTTCCCACTTTTCAGAGGGCACCCCAGGTAGTAGCACAAATACCCATAACACAGAGACCGCCCACTCATGCAGAGGACATTGCAGAGTATCGGAGAGAGTATGCAGCATTGGGCCGTGACTTCCATCAGGATATGACCCTGATCGAGTATTGTGGGCTCAGACTCAGGAACCGCCCTAGAGAGCCACAAAGAGGAGGGCCCCAACTGGAACAACAACATGGGCATAACATTGACTTCATCCGAAAAGTTGGTAAACTCACTATACCTTCTTTCGACGGATCGTCCAAATGCACTGCCAGAGCTTGGGTATAGAAGCTTGACACCTACTACAAGCTTAACCAAATGACAGAGACAGGCCATCAATTTCGCCACCTTACACTTAGATTTGAAGCACACGAGTGGTGGTATCATGGATTGGTGACAGTGGGCCACTGTCGTATCACCTCCTACCGAGAGTTCACAGAGAGACTCATGGACAGATTTGACAGGAGGGATCCAGAGATCCATTTCAGAGATCTAGCCTAGTTGAGACAAACTGGCATAGCAGAGGCATTCATCTCAGAGTTGCAGAGGGTAGCAGTGGCACTGATAGACATATCTGAGCCCCGATTGGTCATGCTATTCATAGAAGGGCTCATAGAACCCTTGGGAGGATAGGTGAAGGCCTACCGGCCTACCTAGAGGTCAAACTAGGCAACTACACTTTGGCAGACACATTCTATGTAGTTGAGCTGTCAGATACTGATGTCGTGCTAGGTGTACAATGGTTGTATTCATTGGGGGAGATTGGGTTCAACTATCAGACATTGACCATGAGCTTCAGAGATGCCAGTGGATCGAGAGTTTTGCTAAGAGGCATGTCTACAGGGGCACCTCGAGTAGTATTGACAAAGAGGATGGAAAGGATATTTTGTCACGGTGATGTGGCTTACGCAATAGAGTGTTTGATCACCACACGAAAAGACTCAAAGGGTAGGGAGTAGTACCATCCACAGATTAGGGAGCTTCTGGATCAGTATGAGCCAGTATTTGGACCGATACCACCAGGGAGACCGCCAGACAGGGGTTTTGAGCACATGATTGAGTTAGAGGCAGGGGCTACACCGGTGATTTCGGCACCCTATAGACACCCCAAGAAATTTAAGGACGAGATTGAGAAAACAATCAAAGAATCGCTTGCTATGGGGCACATTAGGCCCAGCAACAGTCCTTTTGCATATTCAGTCATCTTGGTACTGAAGAAGGATAGCACATTACGGATGTGCATCGATTACAGAGCACTCAACAAAAAAACAATCAAGAATCGGTACACTATTCCACACATAGATGAGCTGATGGATGAGTTACATGGGGCAGTCTTCTTCACGAAGATTGATCTACGGTCAGGTTACCATCAGATCAACATCAGGGAGCAGGATATTGAGAAGATAGCTTTCCGATGCCATTTCAAACACTTTGAGTTCTTGGTCATGCCGTTTGGATTGACCAACGCACCAACCACTTTCCTGTCTTGCATGAACCACATCTTCAGAGGACAGTTGAGGAAGTACCTTTTGGTTTTTTTCGATGATATTTTTATCTACAACAAGACATGGGATGAGCATCTAGCACATTTGGGGGATGTCTTGGATATTATGCAGGCATAGTCTTTATATGCCAAGGAATCCAAATGTGAATTTGGCATGAGAGAACTACTACACTGGGGGCATATCATCAGTGGGCAGGGAGGACAAGTTCATCAGGAAAAGATCAGGGCCATTTTGGATTGGCCAATACCCAAGAATCTCACGGAGTTGAGAGGATTCTTTGGGTTATGCAGTTACTACAGGTGGTTCGTCAAGGGTTTTTCATAGTTGGGAGCACCACTCACAGACTTGACCAAGAAGGGTGCTTTCCATTGGACAGAGGAGTCACAACAGACATTCGACAAAATGAAGGAGGTTATGAGCACATGCCCTGTTCTATCCCTTCCAGACTTCTCGCAGCTGTTTGTCTTAGAGTGCAACGCATCAGGGGTGGGGCTTGGAGCAGTTTTGATGTAGGGGGTCCACCCCATTGTGTTTGAGAGAAGAAATCTCAACGAATCAGGGAGACTCTATCCTATTTACGACAAGGAGATACTAGCGATCATGCATGCTTTAACCAAATTCAGGCAGTATCTGGTTGGCAGCAGGTTTGTAGTGAAGACTGATCATAATAGTCTCAAGTATTTCCTTGATCAAAAAGACCTCAGTGAGAGGCAGCAGAAGTGGGTCTCAAAGATCCAAGCCTTTGACTTTGACATTGAGTATGTCAAGGGAAAAAGGAATATCGTGGTAGATGCCTTGTCCAGGAGGCCAACAGGATGTTCGATGATGGACATTTGTACAGATTGGAAAGCTCATTTGTTGGTGGAATACTCCAAAAACAAATTTGCTTGTGAGGTGATGGACAAACAGGTGATTGATGATAGATACCAGGTTCTTGATGACGTTATTTTCTATAAGGATTGAATCTACTTGGTTCCAGAATCCATCCTGAAGGGGAAAATTCTGAAGGTGTGTCATGATTCCCCTACAACAGGTCATCAGGGGTACTTCAAAAAATATAGGCAAATCAGGGAGAGATTCTCATCGAAGGGTCTCAAGGATGATGTGCTAAAACACATACGAGAGTGCACGACTTGTCATCAGAAGAAGTCCGATCAGACACACCCCGCAGGGCTACTACAACCTCTACCCATTCCAGAGCAGAAATGGGAGAACATTTCCATGGATTTTATTACAGGCTTTCCTAGAGTGCAGGGCAAGGACTGTATATTTGTGGTGGTCAACAGACTGACCAAATTTGCACATTTCTTCGCCAAACCCACAGACTACAAGGCCATACAGGTAGCAGAGTTGTTTTTTAGGGAGGTATTTCGGTTGCACGGGTTACCCAGGCAGATAGTCAGTGATAGAGATGGGCGCTTCATCAACGCATTTTGGCAGGAGCTTTTCAGGTTGACAGGCACAGAGCTAGCCACTAGTACCAGCTACCACCCATAGACAGATGGGTAGACAAAGATCGTCAACAAATAGGTGGAGGGGTATCTGAGGAACTATGTGGGGGGCAGCAATGCACTTGGGTGAGATGGTTACATATGGGTGAGTATTGCTACAACACAACTTACCATATGTCTATTAGGATGTCACCATTCAGGACATTGTATGGATACGATGCACCCTCCTTTATGGAGACCGTGTTTGGAGATAGCAGGGTCCCGGTGGAAAAGGAATGCGTGGAGGAGAGTCAGAGGATTCTTCAATCAGTGAGGGAGAATTTGCAGTCAGCTCAGAACTAGCAGAAGATATATGCAGACCCGCACAGGGTTGAGCGCAGTTTTGAGGTAGGGGATTTGTTTTTTCTGCGATTACAACCATACAGACAGTCCTCCTTGAAGAGGAGCAGAGCAGAAAAGCTGAAGCCGAAGTTCTACTGGCCATACAGAGTCATCAGGAGGATAGGCGAGGTGGCGTACGAGCTAGACCTACCGGAAGGTAGTAAGATTCATAACGTCTTTCACGTTTCTTTCCTTAAAAAGGCCGTGGGGCAACATGTTAGCATTTCAGAGGAGTTTCCACCCTTGGATGAGGAGGGTCAGTTGGAGCTAGTGTCGGAAGAGGTACTAGAGCAGAGAGAGCGCAGATTGAGGAGCAGGATCATCAGGGAGTGCTTGATTAGATGGAGGGGTCTTCCAATGGAGGATGCCACATGGGAGGGAGAGCATATCTTACAACACCCAGGATTGATGTTGCTTGAGTAAAAGCAATCTCGGGAAGGGAGGACTGTGATGTCCTGTTCCCTAGAGTAGGCCAGCAGGGAGTGACTTAGTAGTCTATGTGTTCCCGTAGACTGTTAGGCACAAATAGGGAACAAGATGGAGAAATAAGGGTGAATTGATGGCTAAACGATGAATTAAGCCAAAATACTTAGGAAAAGTCACTTAAGCCTAAGTCAACGAAGAATTAGAATGAAAAGGTGCTAAAGGGGGACTTGATTAATTAATTATTCACCTTAGGAGGAAAAACGCCTATCTTAAGTGAGGTCAATGGTGAATTATGTTGGGAATGATATAAAGGGAGGAATTTGACCTAATTCCTCATTATGCCCTGTTATGATTTGATGTTGAGAGTTCCCAAAGGAGGAAGAGAGTCGACCTTATTGTTTTGTGGATATTTGGAGGAAACCACCACCATTGATCGGTTTCGGTGTTGAGAGACACACCCTAGCCCATTGGAGATACCATCCAGGTATTTCATTGTACTTTTCAGGAGTATCCATTGTAGAGTGCGCAGCGCAGCCAGTGAGGGCGCAAGTCAATTTGAGGGTTTGCAGAGCTGCACGAGGTTCGAGTTCAGATTGCAGTTTCCTCTCGACCTAGTCGAGATCCAGCCAGGGTGCTTCTATTGATCCATCTATGATCAGATTCTGACGGTGGAATTTTGCAGATCACCTCATCCAGTCATTTAGGGCGTAGCTCATCCGACAATACATTTGGGGTCACAGACAGAGCATCAGGATAGATCCAGGGAAACCCTTCTGACCCAGTTCCACATTTGGCGAGACGATCGTTTTGAGCCATATAGCGGCAGATTCCGTTGGTGGAATCATTTGGGGCGCATCCAGTGTCCCAGGAGGTGTGCAAACCCCCAGGGGTCCAGATCCAGTACCTCAGAGGCCAGATTTGATATCTGACACTCATCCATTCCAGTATAGAGACCAGGGCGCTTCTATTGGAGCAGTTTCCGGCGCATTCCGACGGTCTATCCTTCCCCACGAGTTTTCTAGCTGGTAGCGCTTACCGTATTTCTCCAGCATCGCATATTCCAGCCGATCTATCCGTGCATGCATCAGATCTGTGTTCATCTTCTAATCATGGGTATTTTTATGCTATTTGATTGTATTCCAGTGACGATCCATGAGATCTAGCTGATGATTATACTCTATATTTGTAGTGCGTTATTGTAATTCTGTGCTTGAGTTGCATAATACATGTTATTGGGCAGTTGATGTTCTTTACTTCCGCATGCATCCTTTATATGTTGTTTAAACCTTAAATACGCAACATGCACATGCAATAACCTAAAGATCTCAAACACACAACTGAAACGCATCCAAAAACCCCCATTGTATCAGATCTGCAAGACAGAACACTAGATCAGTAGCAAACATCTTGATCAACGAGATCAGGGATATTTCAGAAAGCTCACGCTTTCCTTGATACTTGTGTCCTCTCTCTAGTGTGAAAGTGGAAACATCAAAGATTAAAGAGGAAGCTTGCTTTCAAAGCAAGTCATGGCCCTCTTCTTGGCCAATACGCCTCCCCTCTCATGCCACTTCACCCTTCACTCACCTCACATACCATTTTCGCCCCTACCCTCAAAGCTCATGCCACCCCTCCTTGAGTTGTCATGTGAGCTTGGATCTTGACATTTGTCAAAGATCCAAGAGGGGTCTCCTTAGCCTTCTCAAGCTATTTAAGGGACCTCTCACTCCCTCGTTCATGACCTTTCTTTACTGTACTGTTATGCTACCATTTTCTCACCATCCCTCTCTCTCTCTCTCACATTACTGTTCACATTGCTTCACTGGTTTTGGTTCTTGAAGAGCTTGAAGCAACTTTGTTGCTACAACCTCTTCCCATTTGATAACAAAGAATTGTTTTGGAGGAATCAAGAGTGTTGGATTTTGTCTACATGCTTCATCCATATATAAGGTGATATTGTTCTTTGCTTTCAGTATTCTGTGATGATTAAGTAGCATAGCTAAAGTATAACTTTGTTTGTTTGGCTAGGTTAAGTAAATCTTTGTTTGCTTGCCTATATGCATTATATTCATGTTTAGTACTAACTTTGTTGTATTATGCATGCATGTAATCCATTTATCTATTTGATCTTGCAGTTTATTGAAGCTTGCAGGTTGCCTTCAAAAGGAGTTGTTGGGATAGGTTCAAGGGCGAATCTGCCCTCATCTCCACTAAAACTTCATAAGCATTTTTTGTTGTCTTTCCTCCTATCATATTCAGATTTTAGTGGCTAACTTGCTTAGATAGGTCAATTAAATCATTTAATTTTCTGTTTTTTATATGTATGGAATTTCTGTTGAAAGACAAGAATTTCATAACTTTGTTTGAGTGTGTTGCAGCACAAATCAGCAAGCAATAGCTTGCTGATTTTTGCAGGTTCTTGCCAGGCTAAGGGTACATGTTGCCCAAATTCAAGCACAACACACCTTTCCGGTCCTCCGTTCAAGAGTGGTAACGGTTTCTCTTCTTTCTCTTCTCTCTAAATAAATGTACGCAAGCCCAAAGGAGGGTACCCAAGCGGCTTGCATTCCTTTCCTTTCAGTCTTTACTTTGCAAGTTTAGTTAGATTTGTTTTCTGTCTTTCCTTTCTTAGTTTAGCTAGATTAGTTGTGATCTCTACATGCATGCTTAACTTAAAATTATCTAAAGTAGATCTCATAACATATGCTAGCTTAGAGCCCGTGGAGGCTTAGATTAAATTAAATGTCTTTTTCAGTTGCATGCAAGTTACATATTGTTAATCTTTATCTTACACACATGCATGCACATGCCGGTTACATAATCGTTTAAGTAATCGTCTTTCATTTTCTGCAAGTCATTTTCATTGCTTTATTTTCACATGCAACGATCTAATTAAGCAATTTAACTCAATGCTATATATGTCGTGTCGGGGAAAGTGTCGGCGAGGGTTCGTAATGTAACTTCTCGGCGACATCGGCGGAAAATGTCGAAATATGTCGGAAAATGTCGCAAGACCTCAAAAAAATACAAAAATACTCATTTTTTTCAATTTTTTAAACTTGTAAAGCAACAACAACATCAAATAAACACTTTGCTACATAAATATGAAAATACAACCAATAAATAAGATGCATAAGATGTCAAGTGGTTACATATCGTTACTAAACTGAAAATTCTGAAACATGTTCTTGATAGGATGATAGTAGATACAAAATCACATCAAATGATCAAAATAAATGTATCTCATGAGATGAATCATCATGAGGCATCTAGATACTAAATAGTGCATGATAAAATGAAAATGATAGATCATAGGAATCCAAATTTCAAATCATTGATTCCCTCTTTGTCGTGATGCTGCTGCTCTAGCCCTTTTACGGGTAAAAGGCACCAAGTTTCCTCTAGAATCAGTGGGTGGTCGTGGAGGTACTCTAGATGAGCTTGGAGTGGAAGCTCCAGCTGCTCCAGATGCTACATTTGAGGTGGTAAGTGATGGGGACGAGGTGGAAGGAAAAACGTGTTGCCTCCTAGTCCCAACAGACCCAAGTCCAACTCCAGGTATAGCTCTCCGTGGAGGTGGTGGTGGCATTGGATCCACTGGAAGTTCAATCTCCTCCTCAGCCTCTGTATCCACTGGAAGTGGAACATCGTCCTCCTCCTCCTCCTCCTCCTCCTCTGTTGCCCCCTCCTCCCTCAAATCATTTGCATGCTCCTCCAACCACTCGGGGGCCTCCTCCATCTCAGGCTCCTGAATCTCCACCCTCCACTGACTGGTGGTGTCAATGTTATCCAATGAAATCACACCTCACTAGCTCTCTCACACTTCACAAATGAAATAATGACCAAAAAAAGGCACTCACGGCCTCTAAAACGCCACTCGCGCGCACTTTACCCTCAAAAAACCTCAGTAGGCTAACATATTGTAAAATGTCGAGACACATTGGCAAAATGTTGGGACACAATGAAAGTGTCGCAACACTTTCAAAGTTTCGGATATGTTGTGAAATTTTCGGGGGAAAGTTTCGGCCAGGGGAAAATGTCGGCGACATATCCGATATTTCGACGATATATTCAACAATGATTTAACTTGCAATCTATTGGTTTAAAGGCTTTAGCCTTCACACAATCGTTATTTTCAGTTTCACAAGCATTTTCAGTTCTTAATACTTACATGCAATAATTCAACAACTTAAGAGATTACTTTGCAATTTCATTGTTTAAAGGCATCAACCTTCTTATCTTTTAGTTTCAATACTTTTGCATTTTTGAGCAGGCTACAAGCACTCAAACACACATTGCAATACTTAGCTCATAGGTCTAATAATAAATTAATTAGACTTAATATGATACCATTACCAACCATCTTCGCCATTTAAAACGAGGTCGGAGGAAGGCAAAGGAAGGTGCTAGGCTGGGGACGGTCTCACAGCGCGCGACGTCCATTCCAGGAGTTATCTGATTTTAGGGCTGACCTGCGAAGCTAGGGTGGGCCTTGTTGCCTAACTTCTCGAGCATCCAACAGTCACTCTGTAATTGGGGGAGGAAAGTTTTGGGTTGACACCTAGTTAGGATTAAAATAAATCACACTAAAGCACATAGTTTAATCTTTGATCTACAACATCAACACTTTAATTTTATATTTGCAAGCACACATAACTCATTATCTTTTTATATCATGCAAGTTATCTTTTATGTGTTGTAGAATAATCACCTAAGTGGTTACATATTTTCATCTAGAGCAATTTACTTTTAAAGCTTCCATCTATATTTTGTTCCTGTATTTGTGGTGTGATCCTTCAAGAAGTGCACATCCACCTAGAGGCATTCTCTTGACTGGGTCTTGAGTGCTTTGCGTACTTTCGCCATTGATAAGCAGTCCAATAGAATTCTATCTATTGTGAGCATGCTTGGCTTGATCTGAATGAGTATATTGTCTTGAATATCTTCTTTTCCTGCACATTTCAAGCATTTGCTAGTATATTGTATATCTTATATCTATCTTAGTTTAGTGTTAGAAATTTAGGTAAGTTGAAAACAACAGTCTCTTTTTAATTTTAAAACAAAGCTACTTAGATCTGAAGCACAAACATCCTATAGTGATAGATCTATAATAAGCAGTGACAGTAGAGAATATGTCAGATCTTAAAACCATCAAAGTAAACTAAAACTGTATGCAATTACTAGGTTCAGATCATATTGATAACAGTCCTATAAATGCAACTGTAGATTTATATTTCAGACAATAATAAAGATAGTAGTGCTGTAAAACTTTAGATCTCAATCAATAACAAAATCTCTTTTACAAGTAACAGCAGATCTATATAGATTGTAGCTGCAGAGTTATATATAACAGCAGATCTAAAGATCTAGTTCTGAGTCAAGATAAATAACACAAGATT
>ML799712.1:475302-487980 GCA_009831015.1 Picea engelmannii | reverse complement strand
AGGTGTGTGTCCTCTCCGGGAAGTACTCTTGTTTTGGGTTGACTGGTTCTGCTAGGGTTGGCCTCGTTGCCATACTATCTTGAGCATCCAACAGTTATTTGGCAATAGGAGGAGGAGGCTTCAGTGAAAGCTTTAATAAAACTTTGATAAATCTTAATAAAGCCTAATAATTAAACCCTAGACCAAACCTAATTGAATACTTGGGGATTTAATAATTAAGAGTGTGGATCATCTTCGATAACAACATTTGTGCTTAAGTTTTCTAAATCTTCTTAAATTGTTAACAATGACATATTGATGATGATATGTTAAATGTGGTAATGCTTTGGACTTTATTATCCTGCACACATAAAGATAAACGTGGTTAGATTGCTTGTTGTACTTTAGATATTCTTTAATTATTTTGCATCAAGTGCTTTGTGGATATCTCATTTATGATTCTTTTGTAAGTACTTGTATCTTAGATTCATTGGTTTAATTGATTCTTTTGTAATTTTGTAAGTAACTTGTAAACTACTTGTAACGAAACACCCTTTAACATAGTTGACCCCTTGCCCAATCTTTAGGCACTAGTCTTAGTTGACCTAGGGAAGAGGCTTGCTTTTCATGCTAACCCTTGCATCTTGCATGGTTGCCTTAGCATTTTGGGATTAGAATCCCCCAAACCTTGTAAACAATTAAAATTAACTCCTAGAACCTAAACACATTTAGTAACTAAGGTCTACCCCCTTTGGCTTCCCTAGGAGTAAACCTAGGCGGAAGAGGTTCCAGTCAAAGTGACAGCGTGGGCTGTGAACCTAGGCATTGTGCCTCCAAGGACACACTAAGTGAGCCGGACTTAGCTCACGTTTGCAAGTGTGTATAAGGACGGAAACAACGGGCATCCATAATAAATGGAATAAATAACTGTAATCCATACTGGACAATACATATATTGAATACGAATGTATATAATGAGATAAATAGATAGATAGATGATGAATATATGTACAATGAGAGTGCCAAATATATAGACAACTTAAAGGCACATATGGTGACCATCGATGAAAGGATGCATCCCTTAGACAATTAATAACTATTTATTATTATTTATGATTATTATCACTTAATATTATATATATTTTGTATGTTACATGTGACCTATTGTACAACAATTAGCCATGAGGTTCCTCTCATAGGATTCTTCATCCTCTTGTGGCAAGAGGAATTGGAGCACATAAGGAAATTTGTACAGTTTGAAGAAGAGCAAGATTGAGCAGTCTAGAGCAGAGACAATGGTGTATGTGCACTCCGACCTCCGTCTTATTTACAGGCAGCAAGAGGAGTGGTTGAAGGAAAAGACAAAGATGTGGGATGTGTTTTCTACTAATATGGGTTTGGATAGCATTGTTGAGTTGTCATTAGCCAAGTTGGATCTTAATGAACTGGTGCTAGAGATGGTCACTTTTGATGATGGTGATCCTCTTGAGGGGTCATCCTCCACACCAACAAATGCAGATCTTGGATTGGATATAAAGGAGAAGGAGGAGTAGGATGTAGGAGAGAGCAGTGGCAATGGAGATTGTTTTGATGATTCTAATAGGGAGGACTCTAACAATGGCAATCTATGAGATTATTCCATCTACGGTTCTAGCATCTACCCAATTTTGTATTTCCCATTGGCGTTCCCACCTATAGTATCAATGACTTAATATCTATGTAATACATTTTGATTTTGATGACATCAAATGGCTTAATGAGAAAACTGCATTTCAGGCGAAATCGGAAAAACCACAAAACTATCAATTGAATGTCGACGTTTCGGATCCATCATCAGGACAAGAAGCTTGGGATTAATTGTGAGAAGAGATGGTTATAAATATCAAAGTTAGGCGGGGAAATTTAGTTTAGTAAGTTTAATAGTGATTTAATAGGTTAAAGGTAGATTTAAGATTTAAAATATTTATAATTATTAGTTTTGTTTTATTTAGAAAAAACCTATCTAATTAATTTAATGGTGTTTATAAGAAATTCTGAGGTTAATTGATGAATAAAAACCATTATTAAAGTGTTATTCAAAAGGTTATTATGATGTTGTTAGTATTTAATAGGTAAAGGTAGATTTTAAGTTTTTTTATTAATTAAATTTTTTTTAATTAATTTTTTTATATTAATTAGTTTTGTTTTATTTAAGAAAACCCTAAAATGTTTTAAGGTGTTTATAAGGAAGTTCTATATGTTTATAACCCTAACTTAGATATTTATAATCATCTCTTCTCACAATTAATCCCAGGCTTCTTGTCCTGATGATGGATCCTGATATGGATCCGAAACGTCGACATTCAATTGATAGTACTGTGGTTTTTCCGATTTCGCCTGAAAATACTCCTCACCACAGAAATCTCAGCAAGAGAAAACTGCAATTTATGGTTCTAACTTCTATTTTATGACATATGTCTATCGAATATTCTTATTCTTTGTGTGTTTGATCATCATTGATGTAGTAAGTTAGTAACTAGTTGTAGGATTCAATATTTTGTAAATGTTCTAGTTTCTAAAAATTTAGATTTTATGTCTATATTTCATTTTTGTATTTGTAATTTGTAATTTTTTTAATATAAAAAAATGTGTCCCCCATGTCTTGTTTCCAGGGTCGATATGTCCTGTGTCGAACACTCATAGCCACGTGTCCTCCGTGTCCTGTGTCCTTGTGTCATGTGACTTAGTTATTACCATAATCTTTCGCTAAAACATTGTTAGAAGTTTCATTGTGATCCACCAAACTAGTTTCTAAGAGCTTATTCTTGAACTCTCAAAATATGATCTGCACACCAAGTGGAAAATATATTATAATATCTCATGTGAATATGTGATAAACATGAACAATACTTATATCTTTAATAACATATAACAGTTGATTTAAGTGAACATGTAAATTTGATAGCTTAAGAAGGTGACATGGGTATGTGTTAAATCCCAGCCCAAGGTTACAATGTAATTTTGTAATTAATTGAATCCAGCATACCCATAATCTACTGCAGCCTAGATAGATGACACGAATTCAAAATAGAAAAATAAATAGTCTAAAGTAAACTATAATCTCTGCCCAGAAAGAAAACGGTTATGTAATGAAGTACTTGCTTAATATGGTATTACAAGTTGCATGTCATGTGGTATTGCATCATTTTTTTCTGACAAATAATATGGGAATCTATTGCCAATAATCAGGAAACTAAGCAAGAACATTTCACTCCTCTGGGAGAAATGCGGCTGAGACTTGGACTTCCTGCTGTGGCTGCTTCTAGTGCTGAACTTAATATTGTAGATGAATCAAGTGACATGGAACTTTTGGCTTTAGCTTCAACCTTAGTGTCCAGAGATGGTGACAGAACTACTGAACGGAGTATTCTCGTTAAAGTATGGGTCAAGGACTTTGTAACAAGTTTCCTTTATTAACAAATACATATATTTTCACATTTGAACACTTTAAATATGTTATTTGCAAATTGCAATACATGTAAATGCAAGTGATAGACTGTGAAAGGAATGCATGTTGATACAGGCACTGCGGGAATACTGGAAAAATTCAACTGCTATATCAATAAGATTATGTGAGCTGGGCCCTTTGCTTCGTGATTATCACCGTCTGATCTGTCAATTGCAATGGTAAATTTGAAAATTTCCTACTGTGCTGGTCTTAGAGTCTGCATATACATATGGGTTTCAAGCTGAGTTAATATCTTGACTGTTTCTATAGGGGCATCAGAGAATTTTAGAAAATGCAGCTATTTGATTTACATTCTTTCCTTTCTATAGTAATTCTTAATGTCCTGAAAGTTATTGATTTGATTTGATTCCATTATGGGGGTGAAGGTTCCTCATTTTTCTTGTTTGTCTTTATTAATCTCTATCTCCTTCAAGTAGCCTCACTTTTGTTTCCATTGACAGAGATACAATATTGTGGTCTCTTCATAGGATCTGCTAGACATATACCTGAATTAGCAGCTGAGTTTTTCATAGATTTTCTATTTTCAGTAAACTTGTTCTATGAAATAATAACTAAGATGATTGAATGGTTATCATGTAATTGCATCAGCCATAGTTTACTGGAACCGGTGGGTTTTCACCATGAATCTAGTAATTCAGCAATGCAGATGCACCGTTTTTATCATCTGAAGAATGCTAACCAGGTACATTTATTAACATTAAATTCTTATGGAGGGAGTGTTTAGGCTGGATTTTTGTTGTCCGGATTTCGGTGTATTTGTGACTATTCTTCTGTCATTTAGATATGATTACTTTCTAGCTGTAAGAACATTGTTTTAAATCATTCTAGTTAAAAGGAAGGAAACTTGTTCTCTTCAATATTTTCATACTCTATCTAGGTTAATTTAGTCAAGTAGAGGCCAACTTTGACATGGTGGCCTAGCATTCTTAGCTGTGTATTTGTGTGAATAATATTGAACAGCTCAAAAAATGGCCAGTTGATAGAAGAAAAAAAGTTCAGTACGATTCCATGCCTTAAAACAGTTATATAATATAAGCTAACTAAATAATCTATTATGATTGTACTGTGCCTGTTGACTCACCTGATAAGTTCTAAACACGTTAGTCTCTATTAGAGTTACAATTGTCATATAGTATTAGACCTGTTGCCGCCTTATACACACCTCGGGTAACATGGAAGAAATCTTCAATCCACTGGGTGTGTCCTTTGGGGTAAGTCTCGAGTCAAGGTGCTGTCACCTGATCCTCAACTCCTCCGTCTAGGCCAACTCCTAGCGAAGCCAAGGGGGGTAGTCCCTACTAAAAGAATCTAAGGCTCAAATTAAATCTAAGCACAAAATGAGATCTAGGAGTTTATTTGAAACAAGAACAACTACAATTAGATCTACACTAGCAGCATATATGACAATAAATGAAATTGCTTATAATGAAGATATTCAAAGCATGTAAAGTATTTGCATGAAAGATATACAGTAATGAAAACAGATACAATTGCTTGAAAGATAAAAGATAAGAAAATATGAAGACCAGTGCCAATAATGTAAAGATTGCAAGATGTATGTAATGCTGCCAAAATAAAGATTGTATTGCAAGTGCTCTTGTAAATTTTATTATGAGTTTTATTAAGTGGAGTGGCTGTTGTGAATGCAAGCCACTATGTCATATGTGTGCAAAGTGAGAACAATAAAGAAAATCTAATCTAGGTGTGGCCCCTTAGAGACTATCCCTCAGGTTGGATGTTTAACTATGCCGGAGGTCCAATAGGGAGGGTATTCCTCTGACTTCACACACAATTTCAAGAGAATGTTGGAGGTCCAACACGGGGAGAACTAAGTTTTGAGAAGGTCCATTTGACTTCACACACAAACTCTTTGCATTTTCCAACTAAACAATAGCAACTAATGGATTGTCCTATTAAGCTACTCCACATTGACCAGTGCCCGTTCTAATGGGTCCCCCAGATCAAGTTAGGCTTGCAAGGGTCAAAGCAATACTAGGGGAAGCCGAGGGGATGGTTTATTTGCAAATTGAAATGACAGAAAAGAAAATGTTGAAATTAAAACTAATCTAGAAATTGAAAACTAATCTAAGCTAATCTAAGAAATTGAAATCTAAACTAGTGTGATGCGGTGTTGTGATTGATTTTATGGTTTATTTTAGCTTCTTTAAAGTGAGAGTTGCGAGCATAAGAGAAAATTGTAAAATTGTCAATCACACAAAAGGACACCGATCCCCCAGGGGGGATGAATATTGGGCACTATGTAGCCCAATGATTTTATTGATGAAGGTTACAATATCGTTTTTGGGATGACTTGTGATCATTCATTAAGGGAAATCACAAGTCTTTACAAGTTTTCAAATAGTTTATTTATGAAAGGGGTGCTCCCGAGGGTCCCAGATGGTCCAGATTCGCCAAAAACCGGCATAATCTCCTCTTGGATGTCCAATAACTTGCAAAAAACAGAAAGCAAAGGACACTAAAAAGTGCCCAAAAACACTTTAGAAGTGTCTTGGACAATGTTAGAAAAAACCCCAAAAAAATCTAAGTCAAAACTATAAAAAACTAGCAAAAATCAACTAAGGAAAGCAAGCTAGAAAGCTTGTTTCCTTAGGGTCTTTGGTTTGTTTTTTTAGGACAACAAACTAATGGCACTTGAAATGCTAGACATAAAAATGAAAGCTCTTGAAAGTAGACTAACTTTCAGCCCTCTAAAATATTGCTCTAAAATTTGCTAAAATATAAAGTCTAGTATGCTAGATCTACTTGAAATAATGAAACTTTGAAAGGTTCAAAATAGATCTAACTTATCTATGCATGCAACTAAAACTTGCTTTAGATTTGACTTTGAAAGAAGTCAAAGATTTAGATCTTGCATGCAAATAAAAGGGTAACCAAAAAATATTAGAACTTGTTGAGAAAGAGAGAAATGAGTGCCAGATGGAAATAGATCTTGGGCTATGGAGTACTCTTGGTGTATTGTAGAGGGAAATTGTTCCAATAGAAGGAAATTGAAAATGTTGGAGACTCAAACTAGAGCCCTCCACTCCTTCAATTCAAAGGCCCCGCAAACTTGGAAGAATCCTGTAAAGAACTTTGTCAAAGGTGGGTGCACCCACTTCCTACACATAAGATCTAGAAAACACGTCAATCAAGCTAGAAGAACATGAAATCATGGATCAAATATGATAGAAATACCAAGATTTAGAAATGCAAGCTAGCTCTATAATATCTTATTATTCAATGACAAATGAACAAAATAATTGCAAGAAACAAGTTTACCATAACCTCAACACATCAAATAGAACAATGGGCATCCACACATTTGCACAACACCACAGTATGACCTCCTAAGTATTCAATTCTTTATTCCACAAAGCTTGAAAGCATTACAACAACATAACCCCAAGTCTCCAATTCTAACTTGACAAAGGGAGAGGATCCTTCAGTATATAGCACATTGGGTGGGATTCCCAATGAAGGAGGGTGCACCACATGGAGAGGGAATGTGCACCACATGTGAGGTAAAGGTAAGACAAGTGTGGGTTTGTGGCTGCCACATCCCACACAATTCTTATTATTCGCCAAGTGTGAACATGGAAGAGAGGAGGAGAGCACCACCTCTCAAGAGGTGGGCAACCCTCCTCGTGAGTGTGCCACCTCTTCTTAAGGAGGGCGCACGTCACATGGAGAGATCCTTCAGCTCAAGCCAACACTTAAACTAAATCACTCTCCCCTCCCAATCAAGTGCCAACAAGGCTTAGTCAACTCAAGAAAGGGTGAGTTAACTGAAAACATGTCTTTGACATGTTTCCCAAAAAATAGCATTTGCTGATTTTTTGTCTTTTATTGACTTTTTGTGATTAAAAATCATTGATTTCACTCACAAAGTGGGTACATAGGTAATGTGGGTATTCATAGTGTGAAAATGGATATCCCCAAGGTGTATAGTGTCTCCTAGTACCACTTATTTAACTTAGGCATTATTTACAATTAAAATATCCCGTTTTTGCGGGAAATTTTTTGTTTGCATAAAACGTTAAAAAAAACCTAAGGGGGACTTAGCGCATTTCCATGAGACTTTAGGAGGATGATTAGCATGGTAATATACAGTAGACACTAGACTTAGATAACCATTCTAAGGCCTAACCATCAGTGCACACTCCAACTTTGGAGGAACTAAGTGAATAAACTAAAAAATTATAGCTCACTTAAAAAATTCAAGCAAGAAATAATTAATAAGTAAAAAAAACACTCTAGACTAATGCACTTATGAATAAGTCTTAGGAGGCTAAGCCTTTAACAAGTTCATCATACTAAATTTATCTTATTACAATTCCCCAATGGGGTATGGAAATGCGGTCATGAAGAATAAGAAGAAGAATAAGAAAAGGGGCCATAGTGGTTGGTTGGACTTTTGAACTATGAATTTGAACAAGTATCTTGTTCAATTTTGGCGGCTCAACTTGCATGTCCATCCTAGTACAACTTGGTGGGTGATATTGGCTCCATATTGGGAAGTGTGCTTGATGTTTAAGAAAGGAGAGCGTGCGAGAATCTAGAATCTGTAACTTGCATCACAAGTGTCTTGCCAAGAAACAACATCAGCTGCACATGTATATAGAAACCAACAATAACATGGAGTTGCATCAATAATTATTCATATATACAAGGAAAATGCAAAAGAAGACAGTGAAATAATATACAAGGAACTAAGTCATAGGATACGTCCAAACCCCCCCTCGTGTCGGGTGTCCATAAAATCCAACACGATTCGACCTGACACGTGTCAGACATGATGTTGCAACGTGTCACATACATGTGACACTTTGCAATTTCGTGTTCGACACCATTCAATTTCGTGTCATGAAAAATGGACACGTGTCCTGTAGAAAAGAGAGCCCGCAGGCCTGTTATTCCCATTTTGTGGATAACTAGGGAGATTATGTCTCGAGGCCCTCAGGTTGCATATATCAAGTGCTAAGAGACTACATGACCAGTAGTACCCTTTTGTATAGTTGGAGACCCTTCTAACCACCACAGAGGTCGCAAATTTCCAGATGGCATCCACCACACCAGCTGCTTCCAGAAGGCAGTGGGCCTTGCTCAATGAGGTACAAGTCAGTATTATGGTGAGCATCATTTCAATATTTAAGGCATTTAAGTATGTTGTATCTTAAATTGCTCTAGATTTCATGATATATACTTGGACATTATGCCTTTTGCCTTGCTTCATCTTGGTGGTTGACATTGTGCCCTAGTAAGTGGTCTTCCTTGGGGATTGGTTTGCTACTAGGAACTCCCTTGAAGAGCCATCGTACTATTCCATCACTATTCCCCCCCATTTCCTTATCTCTTAGGATTTTAGGGTGTATTGGCCCAAGAAGGGGTTGTCCCTCATTCTATGGGAAGAAGGGGCTGAAGGCCCAGATGGATTGATGTTGGGTAAAAGATAAAAGCCTATGTATGAACCTTCTAGATGCTTCTCCTAGGGACCACCCAAGAAAGCAATGAAACGCTTATCTTTGAGTAAAGGGGGACCCACAATAAAATATGATTAAAAAAGATTTAAAGGTTAGTTGGAGGATAGGAGGTCTCATCACCAGTCGACCTATCATGTCCATGAATATCTAGTGGTATGACATTACCATCATTTGGTCACCAAGCCAGGGTAATAGTTCTCAGTTGCATAGCTGATAGAAAGGGGGTCTCATCACGAGCCAACTTTCTCATTTCCACTAGGTGTTTGTGTGTAACACTATCTTTATCTGGATACCACGCCAGGGCAGGGGCCTTCAACCTTTCCTTAAAATTATGAAAGAATGAAAGAATGAAAGAATGGCAAATAATGGGCTTGGAAAAAGTGCATTGCGGACGAAGGTACCACACACCCTCTACAAAGACACCCATGAATGAGACACTACGACCTCTTGTATGTCATGAGCCCTATGCCTATTGAGTCTTGACCCTAACCACTTCACCCACTATAAATGACTTAGAGAGGGATTTCTTGGAAACTCTCCTTGACCTAGGGCAAGATCTACCCAATAGGACACCTCGTCAACCCTCCCATATTCAAGCTTGACAAGTTGCATAATGTCTTTGAGCACTTAATTGTTTGATAAAGTGATCTTTGATGCACATGCTTAGGTGGCTCATTTATTGATTGGATTCATTTATTACGATGTTATGACTTGAGATCCTTGGAGGGCGTGCTTATTTATCTTTGCAAGACCTAGTTGGTGGACAACTTTGGAAGAACAAGCCTAGCTTGGGCTTCCATGGGGCTTGAAGCCCACAAGTCGATGCTAGGGGCCCGCATGTCGGTTGAGAAAGTTCAAACTTGGAAGGCCTTAAAGATGACTTAGCCTAGCCCCCACATGCCAAACGTTTTGCCTAGGAGAGGCAAAAACATCACATCTAGAGGCATGACGTCACCTAGGGGGGTTAGGGCTTGGTGGTGTGGTTGATGCATTGACACTTGGACGTTTTGAGGAGAAATGAGCTTTGACCATGAAGGAAGCAACTTGGATACTTGACATGTGGCTTTGGCAAGGCTAGCCACCCTCCTAAATGCTAAAACGTCCCCCAAAGGGGTGACGCCCTTCTAAATTACGGTTTTCTTATGTGCAGAAGTGAATTTTAAATGAATTACTTTGTTAAGGGGGCAAGATTAGGGTTGTTGACCCCTAGTCTTGTGGTTTACCCGTAAATATGTGGACAAGTCACCTTGGTGACATTTTATATAAATAAGAGATCACAAGATCTCATTATGACATAACTCTCCCTCTTGTGGGTGACTTGGTCTGAAATTTTCGCTACCTTTGGTAAATTTTGTCTTTTATGCTCTTGTTTATGGCTATCTTTTGGTGAATGGTTGATGGAAGTGTAGCGCTAGCCTTGGAAGGCTTATCTTTTGCTCTTATGGTGGATTGTCTTAGCATTTTCCTTGAAATTGGTATGGTATTTTACTTTTCATGCTATCATTTGATTCAAGTCAAGGTTATTGTGCTAGGAGCTAGGTGGGAAGTATAAAGGCATACACCCCCACCATAGTCTTCATCATTTTATGCTTCATATTATTGGTTAAACAAGGGTTTGCTAAGAGAAGTATAAGGGCATACACTGTCTTAGCTTAAACCCTAGCTAGAGAAACTTGCCTTTGGGAGTAAGAGGATTTACACCCCTAAGGAGGTAGCTTCTATAGCTCTTTCTTTTCTTGACCCCATTAACCCATAACTAAAGGCACTAGTCTTGCATTGGAGAAACAAAATATTGCATTGGGAAACGTGATTTTTCATCATTTTTACTTCTTGCAACTTGGATTATGTTCCTTGTGTCTTGGGCACCTCACAGCCACTAGGGCGTCCTCATCAAGGGGGCACTTATTGCTGTTGTTATAAAATTGCATCTTCAGCCATTAGGTTTGCAGAAATCCTAAACCATTTACTTAATAACTCCCTAATTGACCATTGTAATTCACCCAAAATTTGCATACTTACTCTTCTTGGTCTAATGCATTTATTGGCAAAGTTTGGAGGGTTTTCAGTGGCTGATTTTCTTGCTGTAATATATTGAATGTTACAACCATAACGCTGATATAATTTTCTACAGACAAGTGTTTACAACAACATTATCTTTTCATGCTAGAATATTGGTTTTTCATCTTGAGTTTAGCTAGTCATTAACTAGTCTTTCTCTTGTATCTTCTACCTGATCTCTAGTATTTATTGTGCAGCTTATAGTACCATAGTATAGCTGATATATACTGTTATCTATTGCTACAAATTAGGGACATCAAGCTTAACTTGCTGATCCAATTAACATACATCATTGCAAAGTGGTTTTTATTGTTTCTCGGGAAAGTATTTTACCACTTACGAGTTACTCGACATACTTGGCAACCCTTCGACCTTCCCAAGACTCCATTCCAACCCTTTCACATCATTTAGATTTGACCTCTAGGGACTGTTGACCGCCTATTCAACTAGGGGGTCAACTCCATGTGCCATGAAGATATGCATCATCAGATGCAAGTATGTTGAAGACAGTTTGGTTCTACTGGGCATTTTATGCCTCCAGCACAAAATTTTGTAAACGAAATTTCTGCACCCCTGCGTGGGTTAATAATGTAATAGGTCTGCATGGATCATAGGTAGGTCAGGTACCTTGGGATGTTTTCATTGGGAGAGTTCTTTTCACCGAGGGTTTTTTATCCTCAGGTTATCAACTGGCTTTTTAGCCTGGTTGATTTCCCATGAGTTTTTCCCTCACACTTGCAATAATTCCTCCAAAGTGGTGAACGACGTTCTAATGGTCTCATCCTTTGGTAGCTATTGTTTAGGAATGATGTAAACGACCATGTTAGACATTGTAGAAAGTTTCGCAGAATTCCGTCGAGTCTAGATAGTTTTTTTTTTAATTAATTTTCCTAAGGTTGGGATTTTAATTATTTAATTAATTAAATGTTTTTGAACAATTATTGTAAAAACTAGGTCCTTGGGTTTTTGATAGGGGTATTTGTGCTCAAAAGAAATGGAAAGGCACCCCCTACACCCATGAACCAAGTTTTAGCTCAATCGGACAAGTTGTGCTATGCATTTGTCCACCCGGAGTCAAAGTCAGTTAAAACAACAATTTTAATTGCTAAGTGACATTGCCGAAATGTCAAAATTTTGTAATTTTTGAGTTAATGGGTAAATGTTAAGATGGAAAAAGGAAAGAAAAGACATCCCTAGCCTACCCAACCCACCTTACAACCTTTTTACACCCCCTAACTCATCCACTCAACTAAACACCCATGCCCCCTAGGGGATTTGCGCCCCCCTCACACCCAAACCTTTGAAATATACTTTGAGTTGTTGTGTGGGCCCCTCCCATGAGAGGTGTGCCCTTCCTAGCCTCTAACCTCACCCTTTAGTGGTCCCCACGCTCCACCTCACCTATCCACACACTCACTCATGCCAAAACCCTAGAGGTGGTGTGCCCCCCTCCTTGAGATTCACATTTTTGCTTGGGTTTTGACACATGGAGCTCATCCAAGTGCCTTCACCTTGCCTCTTGAGCTATAAAAAGAACCTCTCCTCACTCATTCACTCACCATTCTTTGAGCTAATGTTACTATACTGGAATTTCATCTCACTCTCTTGCTCTTGCTATCTTGCCATTTCACTCATATGCTCTTGAGAGTCTTG
>ML799712.1:456809-469125 GCA_009831015.1 Picea engelmannii | reverse complement strand
TAAGTGGTGATTCATTCTTTGGCAAACATATCTCTCAAGCTTTCAAGTTTTCATTTAATTTTGCAAAGGCACTCATGGATATGTGAATGGTGTAGGATCTAGTTTTTCTTTTCAGCAAGTACTTCCATTTTCAGCAAGCTTCTCATGGGATAATTTGTGTGGCTAAGTGATAGAATCTAAAGTAATTTTCTGTTATAATTGGCAAGTTGTTCTTGTTTTCACTTTACATCTTTCTTTCAAGTTTATACATTGAATAGTGAATGACATGGTTAAATGAATGATATGTATCCTTTCAGCTTTCAATTCATGCTTTAGATGTGGTATTAGTCTTCAATTTCATAAACTGCAATACACATTGTGACTGTCATAACAGTTTCGGTTTTGAGCATAAATCACTGTTTTTGGGCACTTAAAAGTCATCTAAAACACTCACAACACACCTTAAGACTTACCCATAAGTCATAATAACTTTTTAGACCAACTAGGACAACTTAATTCCACCATCTTCACCATCTAAAACGGGTTTGAGGAAAACAATGGAGGGTAGTGGCAGGGGATTGCCCTATGGCGCACCAGGTGTGTGTCCTCTCCGGGAAGTACTCTCACTGTCAGGGCTGACCGTGAAAGCTAGGGTGGGCCTCGTTGCCTTACTATCTTGAGCATCCGGCAACCATTTGGCAACAGGAGGAGGAGGTTTAAGGTTCAAACACTTAGTTAGGGGGAGGGGAAATAAAATTGATCTAATCTTTAAACAACTCCTAACCACTTAGTCTCCTAGACAATATTTATTTTGGGTATCTTTGGATGATTGTTTAGAAGTCTATCTTGCAAGTACTTTTATTTTCTCAATCTTTCATGCAATCTTGTGGTTTGAATATCTAAGTGTTTTATTTCTTGAGCATTAAGTTTCCAAGTATTTACATCTTTTGCTCTTGTGATGTGATTCAAGAAGAAGTTGAGTATCCCATTTGGGAGGCATCATCTTGTTGAATCTTGAGTGCTTTAGTGGTTGCCATTGAAAAACAGTCCAATAGATTAAGTGCTATTGGGGCATGCTTGGCCTTATGTGATTGGTCTTAACTTTGATTATCGCTTAACTCTCACATTTTGGCATCTTTTTTAAATCTTGTCTATTTGTACCTTGTGTATCTTTTGTATAATTGTTGTACCATTTCTTATTCTTTGTGTAAGTAATTGTATCTTTGTTGTGGGACAATTGTAATCTAATTTTACTTGTAATCTTTTGTAATTGAAACCCCCTCAAAACTTAGTTGACCCCTTGCCCAACATTTAGGCACTAGTCTTAGTTGACTTAGGAAAGGGTTTGCTTGTCATTAATTAATCTTGCACTTTGCACTTGTTGCCTTAGCATCATAGGTTAGTTTCCCCCCTTAATCTCTAACAAATTAAAACCAACTCCTAGAACATAAACGCTAAATCACATCTAGTAATTAGGGTCTACCCCCCTTGGCTTCCCTAGGAGTAAGCCTAGAAGGAAGAGGTTCCATTCAAGGTGACAGTGTGGACTATGAACCTAGGCATTGTGCCTCCAAGGACACACTAAGTGAGCTGGACTTTGCTCACGTTTGCAAGTGTGTATTAAGACGGCAACAGGGACTTCATCTCCATCTTCCTCCATCTTCATCTCATTCCCCCTAGGATCACCGGGATTTCTCCCTTGAGGTGACTACCTCACCTCTAAAGTGACGGGGACACCTGTCTAAGGTGTTAGTGGGTAGGTGACCTCTTAGTTGTCTCCATTTAGTGGTTGGGTCAAGCTTTGCCCAACCTACAACTTGTGCGATAACAAGGCCCATAAAGCCAATTTTTGACTTGTTTTTGGCCTCATTCTTCCCATGGGTTGGAGCAACAAGTGACTTAGAGTGCAACAAAGGGGTTTAGTGGAGTGTGAGAAGGGAACCAAGTGCCAAGCAAGTGGATTTGTCCACCAGTCTTCAAGTTTTTTTCTACAACAACAGTCCAAGAACTTTGCTACAGTAGCCATGGCTCAATCATCAAGGGCAGCTGGAAGAGGGCAAAAGAAAGGGAGGGATTTTCCCACTAATAATGTCCCCCCTCCTTCATTTTTAATAGGGTCAGCTAGTGTTCCATCTCCTGGAAGTGGGGTTGCAACAACAATTTCAGATGTTGAAAAACACATTGTTTTAGCAAGGCAACAAGCTCAAGAATCAAAGTATCCATTGTGGAAGTATGTCACAAGATATCAAGTGCCCGAGTCCAAGTTAAAGGGGGGAGGTAATATTCTTTGGACTTTTAGTTTTTGCAAGAATCAATTTACAAGCACCTACTTCCAAGTAAAGGACCATTTGTTGGGTACACCTTGTGGACTTGGACCATGTCAAGGAGTGAGTGCATCCAAACAAAGAGAACTGGAAAGAGAGGCCAATGTTGGCGAGGGAATCGTGTAAACAACATCTAGGAAAACTAAGAATTATGATCTTCTTCCATTCTTGAGGAAACCATCTAGCAAATACCTATTTGGGGTGGGAGGGCAGCAACAAGAAAGAGGCTCGCAATGGGTCCAATGGACAAGATATTTCAGCAAGAGAGGCAAGATGAGTTGTATCTTACCATTTGGTTTTTTTCTATCTCAACTTCATCTCATTTAATGTTGCACGATCTCCTTTGTTTATTGAGATGTGTCGAGGTCTAACTCAAGGGGCTCTAGCAGGGTACATGCCTCCTAGTTCAGAGAGGCTTAGAACTACATTGTTGGTTAAGGCAAAGAGGTAGGTGGATAAAATGCTACAGCTTATTAAAACAACTTGGCTCTCATCTGGTGTTAGTATTTTTTTAGATGGATGGACAGATGCAACACACCATCCACTCATCAACTTCATGGTGTCTTCCTTGAATGGACCAATTTTCTTGAAAGCAGTGGGCGCTCTTTGAAAATACAAGAATGCACACTATATGGGTGAGTTGTCATTAAAGTTATTGAAGATGTAGGTGTTGATTCTTGTGTGCAAATTATTAGTATTACAGATAATGCACTTGTTTGCAAGGTTGCTGGCATAGTTGTGGAAGCTAAATATCCACAAATATTTTGGACACCTTGCATTGTTCATTCCTTGAATTTAGCACTTAAATTGATTGCTTCGGATGTGACATAGATCGGAAGTCTTATTGAGGATGCACATCATATCCGCAATTTTGTACAAAACCATACCAATGCCCTCACAATCTATAAAAAGTACACAACTATCATTGTTGAATGTTGCAGATATGTGGTTTGCCTCCTCATTCATCATGCTTAAGAGGTTGAGGGAGGTCAAGCCCTCTCTTGGGTCCATGGTTATTTCAGAGTTTTGGTCATTTTGGAAAAAGACAGATCAAACTTCTTCAAAAAAGGTCAAGGATACAGTGTTAGATGATGCTTGGTGGGAGAGCGTAGATCTTACCATTAAGATCATGGACCCTATCATCTCTTTGTTACGATTTGCAGACGCAAACAAGCCCATCCTAGAAGAGGTTTATGAGGGGTGGCATTCCATGATTGAGTCCATGAGGACCATTATTTTACAGAATGAGTCCCTTGAGTATAGGACACCAACAAAGATCTTTTTCACCACCATACAAGATATTCTTATCAGCAGGTGGAATAAGAATTGCACACCTTTGCATCACTTGGCTCATTGAATCCCAAATACTACAACAGTGAGTGGCTTAGTGGTGGGACTTCATTCAAATTCCCTACTCACATGGATCATGAGCTTTCAGAAGGGAGGAAGGAAGCATTTAGACGACTATATCAGGATAGAGCATCCTTTGATGAGGTGGAGGAAGGCTTTATAGATTTTTCCACTGCCAGTGGGAGATTTTCTAGCTATGATGTGCTCAAAGACAGGGGGGCTAAGAAGCCCCATGCTTGGTGGGAAACTCATGGGGATGCATGGCCTCCTCTATAGGAGTTAGCCATGAGGATCCCCTCTCAGGTTACTTCATCCTGTTGTTGTGAGAGGAATTGGAGCACATATGGGAATTTGTACAGTTTAAAGAAGAACAGGCTTGAGCAGTTCAGGGCAGATTCAATGGTGTATGTGCACACCAACCTTTGTCTTATTTATAGGTAGAGGGAGGAGTGGGTGAAGGGAAAGACAAATATATGGGATGTGTTTCCTAATGATATGGGTTTGGACGACAATGTTGAGTGGGCATTGGCCAACATGGATCTTAATGACCCAATGCTAGAGCCGATCTGATGTAGTGCCCCCACCTCAGCAGGGTCTGTTGACCTCCCGGTCTCTGGATCTTCTCAATCTTCGAGTTGGAGCAGCTCTTCGATTCCCCGCTGGAATCTTCAAGAAATGTCCACAAGTCTTTTTCACGAAACTCCGTCGTGCGAACAAACACCAGGCGCAAGCTTCTCTCACGCGACCACTGGCTGTGACCATGAGCCTAACCCAAAAGGCATTTCGCAATTTCGCGTGTGGGGTCTTTGCATGTGAATCACCCCGATTCTCCCAACCTTCGAAACCTCGACAGGAGTTTAGCGTGTACTAGCTCCTCCCTTATCTTCCTTCAATGTGACCTCAGGTCATGACCCGAGGCTCAACTCTCAAGCGCGTCGGGAGTTTGCATATCGGGAACTCCCGATATGATTAGATCTACGGTCCACGATCTTCCTTCGATCGACGGCTACGATCAAGTCGCGATTTCACGTTTCGCGACTTTGGAGGTTGGTTCACTTTTGTTCTCTCGATCCTTGATTTCCCGATATTTGCGAGCGTCAAATCGACGGTCAAGACTTTTCCTTCGATCAACGACTGTGATCAAGTCGGGATTTCGCGTTTCGCGACATTGGGAGTCTCCTTACTTCCATTCTCCCGATATCCGAGATCACGATGGCGCTAGATCGACGGTCCAGATCTTCCTGGATCCAATGGCCCAAACCAAGTCGGGATTTAACCTTTTGCTCCTTTACCTCTTATGGAGTCCCTTCGACACTTAGCCGAATTCTAAATCTGTACACTCCTTGCAGCAGATTCCTAAGCAAGACTTGGTTCTTGCAGATGACTGTGCACGCCTTGCAGCAGTCGCTTTGCACTCCTTGCAAAGGGGAAGTTTCGTGCTATCTCTTCTGAGCTTCGGAATCAAAACAAAACCCATCACGCACTCCTTGTGTTTTGTGTGCACATCTTGCACTTACTCAACAGAAGAGAAACAATTGAAACTTATACTAACATTCACAGTTTCATCCATTCATAATGAAATTCCTTCATTTATGAAAACACAATAAAAGATAATTACAAACAGTAACATTGCTATGCCTTTGAGTCAATTTTCCTCTATCATATTCATTCAAAAGTAAATGGCTACAACTAATATCAAAACCATAACTCAAAACTCAGAAAATTCCTACTAACTCACAACAGCCTCATTTGGACGTACAAAACCTCTATTTATCTCAGAGGGTCCTTAGGGTTTCCCCCCCGACTACTCGTCTACTTGAAACGAAAACCTAACTGCTACCTAAGTTCGGTTACATTCAAGGCTAGGAGTGAAAACTCCCAGATCACTCGTGATCATCAGCTTCCAAGCATTTGATCTTCTTCTGTTTTTCCAATCAGCTCTAGAAGATTTGTAGTAACTCCCAGCATTTCAGATTCCGAAATGATTCCCAGGCGTTGAGTTGTCCTGCCACGTGTGCTCGTTGACGATGCTCCTACATCATACTCCCTTGAACAAAAATTTATGGACTCCTGTCCATGAGCTCTTGCACCGACTTTCCATGCTTCTGGGTATCAGCTTCATTTTCCCAACTGGCATCTTCTATTGGTTGTCCCTTCCACTTGACCAAATATTCAGGATGGGTCTTCCTCCTCGTCTTCTTGCTAATCCTCTGATCAATGATCTTCTCCATTTGAAGTTTTTCTTCTATAGGCATTTGTTTCTCCCATTGAATCTTCTCTTGAACTTCTGATCCCTCTGAGTCATATTCCCTATAAGGGTACAGGTATGAAACATTGAATATGGGTGATATGCCCACATTATTTGGAAGCTCAATCTCATAGGCGTTTGTACCAAACTTCCTTAATATCTTACATGGCCCTATCTTCTTCATCTTCAACTTGTTATATGTTCCCCTAGGGAACCTTTCTTTCCTGATATGTGCCAGAACCTGATCTCCTATTTCAAATTGAAGTTCTCTGCGATGTTGATCAACTTTGCGCTTGTATTCTTGGCTAGAGCTCGGCAACTGTCCTCTGATCTGGCTATGGAGTTTTTGCATTTCTGCAGCAAAATCTTCTGCTCCAACACTTTTGATCTCATTCTGTTCTAAGTCTCTCAACTCAGATACTCCCTTGGGTTGCATTACATACAGTATTTGGAATGGGCTCTTTCCAGTGCTTCTGTTTGACGAGTCGTTGTATGCAAATTCTGCTTGTGGCAGAATCTGATCCCACTGGTTATGATGCTCAGTGACTAGACTCCTCAACAAGTTTCCCAAACTTCTGTTTACCACCTCAATCTGTCTATTTGTCTGAGGATGATAAGTTGAGCTCAAGGACAGATCCGTCCCCAACTTCTTCCATAGTGTTCTCCAAAAATGACCAACAAATTTTGTGTCTCTGTCCGAGACGATGCTTCTGGGTAGGCCGTGAAGTCTCACAACTTCCTTGAAAAACAGATTTGCAACATGGGTTGCATCACTAGTCTTCTGACATGGGATAAAGTGTGTCGTCTTTGAAAATCTATCCACCACCACAAATATGGAATCACATCCTCTTTGCGTTCTTGGTAATCCTAACACAAAATCCATACTTATCGCATCCCAAGGTCTCTCTGGTATTGGCAATGGTTGATACAATCCAGTGTTCTGTCGTTTACCTTTTGCATGTTGGCAGATTCTACATTTGTTCACAAATTTCATCACTTCTGTCCTCGTACCTAGCCAATAGTATGAACTGCTCAACTGTGTGAGTGTTTTATCATGTCCGAAATGTCCAACAAATCCTCCACTATGCTTCTCCTTCAAAAGGTTGTCCCTCATTGAACATTTAGGTATGCATAACTGATTGCCCTTGAACAACATTCCCTCTTGAATCATATACTTTGCCCACTGGCTCCTATCTCTCAACACAGGATTCGCAAATGCTTCGTATGCCTCCTTGAAATCTCGATCATCATTGTACATTTCCTTAAGGTGTTCAAACCCCAAGGTCTTCACCTGAAATTCCTGCAGAATCAAATATCTCCTGCTCAATGCATCATCAACTTTGTTAGCATTCCCAACAATATGTTTTATGACAAAAGTAAAATTTTGCATAAACTCAATCCACTTTGCATGCTTGTGATTCAATTTTTCCTGTCTGGTTATGAATTGTAAAGCTTGGTTATCGCTATACAAGACAAATTCCTGTGGGACAAGGTAATGTCTCCACTTCTTCAGGGCTTGAATTATGGCATAAAATTCCTTATCATATGTGGAGTATTTTCTCTTAGTCTCATTCAACTTCTCACTAAAATAGGCAACCGGTCTATTATTCTGGCTCAAAACTGCTCCAATTGCAACTCCACTTGCATTGCATCTCACCTGAAATGTCTTTTCAAAATTTGGCAAGACCAGAATTGGTTGTTCTGTTATCTTCTCCTTCAGTATATTGAAGCTCCTCTCGACCTCCTCTATCCATTTAAAAGACTTGTGCTTCTTCTTCACTGTATCCATCATTGGTGCACAAATTCCAATGAAATTTTTGATGAACTTCCTATAGAAACTTAATAATTCATAGAAGCTTCTTACCTCAAACATGCTTCTTGGTGATGGCCATTCTTTGATTGCTTTCACCTTCTCTGGATCCATCTTCAGTTCATTTGAAGAGATCACAAAACCCAAGTAAATGAGCTCTGTCTTCATAAAAGAGGACTTCTTCAGATTTATCAACAACTTCTCTTGTTGTAGTCTCCTCATCACTAGTGTCAGGTGTCTCAAATGATCCTCTTTAGTCTTGCTAGAGATCAATATATCATCCAGATATACAACCACAAACTTGCCAATGAAATCTTTCAGTATTTCATTCATCAACCTCTTAAAAGTACTCGGGGCATTTGTCAAGCCAAATGGCATAACAAGCCATTCATACAAACCTTCATTTGTCTTAAAGGCTGTCTTCCATTCATCACCTTCTCTCATTCTTATCTGGTGATATTCGCTTTTCAAATCTATCTTAGAAAAGAAGTTTGTTTCACTTAGACAGTCCATTAAATCATCCATTCTTGGCAAAGAAAATCTATACCTGATGGTGGTTTTGTTAATGGCTCTTGAGTCTGTACACATTCTCCATCCTCCATCCTTCTTTGGGCTCAACACAGTTGGTACTGCACATGGACTCAAGCTCTCTCTGACCAACCCCTTGTCTAACAACTCTTGGACTTGATTCTTTACCTTCTCATTCTCTCGAGGTGTCAGTCTGTACGCTGCTTTGTTTGGCAGACTTGCTCCTGGTATCAGATCAATATGATGGTTGATACTTCTGTTGGGTGGCAATGAGTTAGGTAGCTCATCCACCACTATGTCAGCAAAATTATCCAACAATTCCCGAATTTCTTCAGGCAAATCATCCATTGTAGTACTTGTAAGGACAACTCTAGGTTTCCTCACCATAGCAAACTGCATCTCCTGTCCTTTCTTCACTTCTTTCAGGAGTTCCTTCCTGCTCATGAGAAGTATGTTTGTGGTAGCTTCATCTTTCACTTTCTTCTCCTCTATTGGCAGCAACATGTGTGTCCTACCATTCTTCTCCAAGGTGTATGTATTCTTTTTCCCATCATGAATAACATTCCTGTCAAACTGCCATGGTCTTCCCAACAAAATATGGCATACATCCATGGGAATTACATCACATAGAATTTCATCTCTATATCCTCCTATTTTAAATTCAACCAAGCATTGTTTAGTAGCAGTTACCTGGTGTCCTTTCTGCAACCACGAGACTTTGTATGGCTTCGGATGTGCAGTTGTCTCCAGCTCCAATTTCTCCACCATCTCTGTGGATACTAAGTTGTCAATACTCCCACTGTCAGTTATCACCTTGCAGACTCTGTCCTTAGTCTTGCAAGTTGTCTTGAAGAGACTGTTCCTCTGCATTGGTTTTTCAACTTTTGCCTCTGGTTTTAAGAGAACTTTTCTCAACATCAGAGATGTTCCATCCTCTGCTCCTTCTACTTCAACATTTCTTCTCCGTGCTTCCGAAATGTGAGCTTCACCTTCTCCTTCTTTCTTTCTCTCGGGACATTCCCAAGACTTATGTCCTACCTTTCCACAGGTGTAACATCTCACTTCTCCTCCTCTTCCTCTGGAAGAACTTCTTCCACCATCTTGTCTTCCTCGGGAACTTCCTCCTCTTTCCGAGTGACTATGTGGTTTCTCAGTCTCATCTTTGGATTTTTTTTCCTTGTCATGGGCAACTCCCTTGCCTTTATTCGGGACTAGGCTTCTACCTCTACCTCGCTGGCTTTGTTTTCTGGCCAACTTCTACTTTGCCTTCAGTGCGAACTGATAAGCATCCTCCACAGTCCTTATTGACATCATGCTGATCTCATCCTGGATTTCATACCTCATGCCATTTATATACCTAACAACTTTTTCTTCATCTTTCTCTCTTTATCCAGTTCTGATGTTCAGCTTGTAGAACTCCTTTGTGTACTCTTTAACTGTCATACCCTTTTGTCTTCGGTTCTGCAATTTCCTAAATAGATTGATATGATAATCTTTGGGCATGAATTTAACCTTAAGCTTGGCTACCATTCTGTCCCAATTCTTTATCTTCTGTTTGCCCTTGCTTCTCCTCTCAGCTTGCAGTTCATCCCACCACAATGTTGCATGTCCCTTGAGTCTGGTGACAACATGTCTTACCCTCTTCTCCTCATTGACGTCTTCATAGTCAAAATATTTATCCATGGATCGTACCCAATCCAGCAGCTCTTCAACATTTAAATTGCCTTCATACATTGGGACCTCTATCTTCGCTCTAGCTCCCAATCTAACAACTGCTCTTAGCAAGCGCTCTTTAGCAACATTCTCTCCTACAGTTTCTTCGACTTCTACTTCTTTGCTCTCTGCATCGCTGATGTCTCCAGCATCAGGTGCTCTTCTTTGCACTGCCTCCATCACCTCTAGCCTTGCACGAAGTTCTCTGATTTCTCTTTCTACAGCGCGATTAGCTAAAGGTTGTTCCACTCGTCTCCTCGGTGGCATTGTGTGGACTGTCTCTCACACATAGAGTGTGGCTTCGAGTTCTTTCGCCTCCTTTATCTCCTTCGCTTGAAATCTACAGACGGAAATCGCTCTGATACCACTTGATGCAGTGCCCCCACCTCAGCAGGGTCTGCTGACCTCCCGGTCTCTGGATCTTCTCAATATTCGAGCTGGAGCAACTCTTCGATTCCCCTTTGGAATCTTCAAGAAATGTCCACAGGTCCTTTTCATGAAACTCCGTTGTGCGAACAAGCACCAGGCACAAGCTTCTCTCACGCGACCACTGGCTGTGACCATGAGCCTAACCCAAAAGGCGTTTCGTGATTTCGAGTGTCGAGTCTTTGCATGTGAATCACCCCGATTCTCCCAACCTCCAAAACCCCGACAAGAGTTTAGCGTGTACTAGCTCATCCCTTATCTTCCTTCAATGTGACCTCCGGTCATGACCCATGACTCAACTCTCAAGCGCGTCGGGATTTCGCGTATCAGGAACTCCCGATATGATTAGATCTACGGTCCACGATCTTCCTTCGATCGACGGTTACGATCAAGTCGCGATTTTGCGTTTCGCGACTTTGGAGGTTGGTTGACCTCTGTTCTCCTGATCCCTGATTTCCCGATATTTGCGAGTGTCAGATCGACGGTCCAAACTTTTCGTTCGATCAACGACTATAATCAAGTCGGGATTTCGCGTTTCGCGACTTTGGGAGTCTCCTTACTTCCGTTCTCCCGATATCCGAGATCACGATGGCGCTAGATTGACGATCCAGATCTTCCTGAATCGAACGACCCAAACCAAGTCGGGATTTCACCTTTCGCTCCTTTACCTCTTATGGAGTCCCTTCAACACTTAGCCGAATTCTAAATCTGTGCACTCCTTGCAGCAGATTCCTACACAAGACTTGGTTCTTGCGATGACTGTGCACGCCTTGCAGCAGTCGATTTGCACTCCTTGCAAAGGGGAAGTTTTGTGCTATCTCTTCTCAGCTTCGGAATCGAAACAGATCCCGTCACGCACTCCTTGCGTTCTGTGTGCACACCTTGCACTTACTCAACATAAGAGAAACAATTGAAACTTATACTAACATTCACAGTTTCATCCATTCATAACGAAATTCCTTCATTTATGAAAACACAATAACATAGAATTACAAACAGTAACAATGCTATGCATTTGAGTCAATTTTCCTCTGTCATATTCATTCAAAAGTAAATGGCTACAACTAATATCAAAACCATAACTCAACACTCGGAAAATTCCTACTAACTCGCAGCAGCCTCATTTGGGCGTACAAAACCTCTATTTATCTCAGAGGGTCCTTAGGGTTTCCGCCTCGACTACTCGTCTACTCGAAACGAAAACCTAACTGCTACCTAAGTTCGGTTACATTCAAGGCTAGGAGTGAAAACTCCCAGATCACTCGTGATCATCAGCTTCCAAGCGTTTGATCTTCTTTTGTTTTTCTAATCAGCTCCAAAAGATTCGCAGTAACTCCCAGCGTTTCAAATTCCGAAATGATTCCCAGGCGCTGAGTTGTCCTGCCACGTGTGCTCGCTGACGATGCTCCTGCATCACGGTCACTTTTGATGATGATATTCCTCTTGAGGGGTCATTCTCCACATCAACAGATATAGTTCCAAAGATTGGATTAGATGATCATGTAGAGGAGTCAAAGATTGGAGAGAGCAGTGGCAATGACGCTGATTTTGATGATGATGACATGGAGCCGGAGGACTACTGACCAGTGACAATCTTATGCTATGGGATTCTTCCATCTACGGTTCTAGTATCTAGTTCTACCTTATTTTGTATTTTCCACTGGCATTCCCACCTATAGTAGCCTGTAGGTTGTAGGCTATAGCAGTGACTTAGGAGTCGGTGTCTATGTAACACATTTTGATTTTGATGACTTAATGAGAAAACTGTAGTTTATGGTTTGAATTTCTTGTGTGTTTCAATGTTTTTCATTATGATTTTAATATTTATCATCATTTATGTTAGTAACTAAGTTAGTACTAGTTGTATGATTGAATTTGTATCATCATCATGTAAATGTTTACAGTTTTGTTAATTATTTCATTTTTGTATGTGTAATT
>ML799712.1:433119-445226 GCA_009831015.1 Picea engelmannii | reverse complement strand
ATTGTTCAAGATGATATTGACGATACTGTCCTTGAGATGCCACCGATGATGCAGACCTCTCTCGCCTGATGCTGATGAAGAATACCCTTCTTGTTAAGGGGGAGTGTTGAAATAATGTAACTGCGAAGAGCATTCTTATTATTATTTTATGATTGGATTAAATCCCCATTGTGGATTAATCATGTCATTATTATTATTATTGTTATTGGATTAATCCCCATTGTGGATTAATCATGTCGGTAATTGTATAAGGACCAAATCCCCTTTTGCGGATTGGTCATCGGACAATTACAAAGGGTAGAATAAGAAGTTGGCCCCAACAGTTATAATGGAAGACCCAGAATTAATTAAAGGTGGGTTTACCCACCTAGAGTGAGAGGTCGGCCCTGCCAGATTGTGACCTTTTACATGTGCCAGGTTGATATAAATAAGAGGCTAGCGCCTCACTTCTTACACACACTCACTTGCTCATTATCTTATGAGGCAAGCTGCAATTACCAGTCAGAGAGAGGAGAAGAAGAGTGGTGCATCTCTTGGGGAGGACTTTCTGTATTGGTTTGAGTTATCTCTTGAACATTGTATAAGCCATTTATGATAAGGAAGGTTTTGCTGGGTTTTCTTCCCCTAGAGGATTTCCCAGGATAAATGTTGTCTCTTGTGAATGTGTATTTCTCAGTGATCTTGTTCTTATTATGCTCTTATCTAATGAAATGCAAAGAACTATAATAATGGCATAAACATTAACAGGGTATCAAGTGGTTTTTTATGGATTCCACTATGATACTCATAGCATTAATGTCATCGTCTTTGAACTTCTCCATAGCTGCAACATTTTGCGGTTCCTTCTCTCTGGTTTCACGATCTTTCCTTTCACGATATCCAACACTTTATTCTTGACAAGGATGAGGTCAATCCTTGTCTTCCATGCTCTGAAGTTAGAGGCTCCATCTAACTTGTTCTCTGACTTCATAGAATAAGTCATGGTTGCTTTGACTTGGTCAAACCCTAGATTTGACCATAAACTCAAACTTTACATCTTGGCTTGCTGAGAGTATCAGGAGATGCACTAGGCTAGAGTGCATTGATCTATCCGGAGATTAGGTCAATCCATTCACTTAAGGTGCTTCAACAAGAGGATTAGGGTTTCTGTAACCGCTCCTGCTAGTAACCCTAGCGGCAGTGTCTTGGAAGCTGCTTCTGCTAGTAACCCTAGCGACAGTTCCTCAGGGAGCTCAATATCCTAGCGGCTATGTTTCCTTCCAGCGTTTAGACTGAATGAAGGAGGTTTGGGCCCATAACCTATTAGAATATGAAGGATGTGTGCTCGTTTTACCATTGACAATACCCTTGTCACCAAACCATAGGTCGAAACCACCCTCCGAGCACCTTAACCTTGACAGAGAACCATTCTGGAAATAAACCCTAGGCTAGATAGCGATAAAAAGGGTAGCGCACCTTTCCCCAAGGATAGCGCATCAACAAAGGCTGATCAAATGTTCCAAACCCTAGCCAAGAGATAGTCCAAGACAAAACGTAATTGCTAGCTGCAGTAGCTGCACCAGCAACTCTCCTCCAAATCTGCACACAAGACTGCAACTGCACTGCGCAGAACTGGCTCTCTGCAACTGCTGAGATGTGTCAAATGAGAGACTGGCACCTTGTATTTATAGTGGTTATGGCAGACTTATTGGGGCTGACTTCTCCTTCTGGGTACCTGTCTGTTTAGTATATATTAATTCTTCTGGCCGACTTCTTCTCTTGGAGGCTAATAACCTTAATACATATTATCTTCTTGAGCCGACAAATCTTCTAGAGTTATTAGCCAACTCATTAGGGTTTCTCTTGCTTCCCGGAGTCTTCTATTCTCATCAGGTTCACACGTGGAGGTAAATACCTCCCACAGCTACCATAATATCAACAGTGCTTACTAGCACTTTATTGAGACCCTGAACATCACTTCTATGAATGTTGACCTAAAGTTTGATGAGATTTGCAATAAGATCTTACAACAGGACAAATGGAAGAAACAGTTCAGTAGTAGCAGTGAGACATAGGGTTCCGAGCAAGCCTTTGTTGCCAAATTAAAGGGAAAAGGAAAATGGGCCAAGAAGAATAGATAGAGCAACAATGAGGATGTCACCAAGGATTAGGAGACCATCAAATGCCATAACTATGGCAAGGAGGGCCATATGAAGAAGCACTATAGAAAGAGGTTGGCTAACCAAAAATCCAACTAGGGAGGGCCTCAACAACGGGCTCAACGGGCTTATGTCGCAAAGGATATAGAGGAGTCAACCTTCTATGCATTTATGGCCATGACACAAGATGATCAACCCAGGTCATTTGCTTGGTTCATTGATTCAAGTGCATCATGTCATTTCACCAATAGGCAAGATTGGTTATCAGAGTACACATCTTGTTCTTCCAAGGATTTAGTGATCTTCGGTGGTGGGGAGGAGTATACAGTCGTTGGCAAAGGAAATGTGTTTCCTTTGGAGGAAAAATGCTAATCTTCCTCAATGTATACTATGTGCCAAGTATGGAGCTTAATCTGCTTTTAGTTAGTCAAATTATGCGACACAACCCCCAACTAGATGCCAACTTTAGCATTCATAAGTGCTACATAGTTGACAAGGAGACTAAGAAGATTGTTTCTCTTGGTGTCGAGGACCACATATTGTTCAGACTGGTGGATATTGGACATGTGAGATAGTAGGCACTAGCAGCCAAGAGTGCATCAAATATCAATACACTATGGCATCAGAGGTATGGGCACCTCAACTTGACCTACCTCTCTCAATTGGCACGAGAGAATATGGTAGATGGGCTTTTGGACATTCAACAAATCCAGGGAGTTTGTGGAGCTTACCAAGAAGGGAAAGCACAGGGCACCATTTGAGGAAGGACAATCGTGGAGAGCATAGAGAGTCCTTCAACCATTTCATGCAGACATTTGTGGACCAATAAACACGACATTAATCATCGGTGCCATGTATTTCTTTTTGTTTCTTGATGATTATAGTAGGAAAATGTGGATGTATTTTTTGAAATTGAAATATGACGTGTTTAATGAGTTTCAAAAGTTCAAAGCCTTAGTAGAAAAAGAGTTAGGTTGCTAAACATGGGATTAAGAGACAGTTCACTACACCTTACTCTCCACAGCGGAATGGAGTGGTTGAAAGGAGGAATTGCACTATCACAGAGATGGCCAAGTGCATGTTGCAGAACAAGTGTGTTCCAAACATGTTTTGCATTGAGGCAATGTTCACAGCAATATACTTGTTGAATTAGATCTCCAACAATGGTGGTGAAGCAAAAGACTCTAGAGGAAGCATGGTCTAGAAGAAAACCCAAATTCAACCATCTTAAATTCTTTGGTTCTACTACCTACACTTGGATTCCAGATAAAAAGAGAACCAAGTTAGATCCAAAGAGAAAAAATATGATGATCACAACGTACAATGACAATCATAAAGTGTATAGGTTGATTGATATTGACACCAATAAGGTGAGCTTTAGTAAAGATGTTGTTGATGAGGAAGTTGGACCTTTCCACACTTCTCCCTAATTCAAAATTACCGAGTAGCAAGTGGTGTATTATAAGTATTCAGGTATCAAGCTTCAGGTATCTCCACCTTAAGGGGGAAAGATTTTGAGCATGAGGAGTCTTCTAGTTTGGTAACTATTGCCACCTTATACACATCTGGGAGACGTGGAAGAAATCTTCAATCCACTCGATGTGTCCTTGGGGGCAAGTGAGAGTTAAGGTGCTGTCACCTAATCCTCAACTCCTCCGTCTAGGCCAACTCCTAGCGAAGCCAAGGGGGGTAGTCCCTAACAAATATACTATGGCTTGAACTAAGCTAAGTACAAGAAATTAAATCGAGGAGTTTATTATTCATTCAACAATCAACCATAAATTGAAATACACATAAACCAATTATCCATCCACGATATAACATCAAGCATATACTTGCATAAAAGGATACTCAGGTACATTTGTTAGATGCAAGTAATATTAAAGTTGCTTCAAATAGATATCAAATAATGTAAAGTGAAGCCTGTGGCTTTGCTGAGTGTAAAAATGAGATCAGTGCCTTAAAGTGAATCATGGGCAATGTAGTTCGTGTGTTTTATTAAGATAAATTGATGTTGAGTTAATGAAATGGTTTGGGCCTCCTTGGAGGTTAGCTCTTTGTTTGGAAACTTGTGGAGAGTTTATCGAAACCCAATGGTCTCACCAGTAAACTCACTCAAAGTGTTGGATGTCCAAAACAGGAGGGAAGCCAGGTCTCGAGAGGGCCTGCCTTACTTCGCAGGTCACTTCAAGGCATTTTCCCGCGCATTAAGCTAACTACTTTAGAGATTGTCCTATTTAATCTATCAACCACTGACCAACACAGCATGTATGAAACTTACTTCCAACAGATCGAGACTAGCTCGCAACTGGAAGGGTCGGGAACTGCACTGAGAGCTTAGGGGAATTTGTTTATTTTTAAACAAGAAGTAAAATACTGAAATTGAAATGTGAGACTAATTACTAATCCACACTGACCAGGCCTCTTTCAAGGCGCTGAGGGGATGGTTTATTTGCCAACTTGAAATTGCAAGAAATTAAACTAAACTAGCAATTGAACTTTAGTTGTTTTGCAAAAAAGGAAAAACCTAACTAAGTTGTTGTGCTTTGCTTTTAAATTTAGAAGTGAAAATGAACTTGTTGAAGTGCTTGAAACCAAACAAAGACAAGAAACCAATCAAGAGGAAGATCCTGAAGCACAACACACCCTCCCGGGGGGAAAAACAAAGTGAAGCCTCCCTTGGCTCACTGATTTTATTACCACCGTGACAAGTGCTCTTTTAAGAGTCTTAAGATTTCTTCAAGTGAAATTGGATCCTTATATATGGATTGTGAAACTGAAAATTTTCACTTTTTACAATGTTTTAACAAAATAGGACCACTTTGGGGGTCTTGGGGGTCTTGGAGACTTCAAGTTCTTAGATTTTCGGTAGAATTTCCTCTTGTCCTTGTACCAACCTGCACAAAATCAGTGAACAAACAAGATGCAAATATGGCCAAAGACACTTTAAGAGTGCTTTGGGTTATTAGTTTATAAAACTAAAAAAATTCTAAGTACAATCTTATGATAAACAAGTAAATTTCTGAATTTAACTAACTAGAAAAACCCTTTTCTTACTATTATTTTTGCTGTCCTAAAACAAAAATATAAAGACAGTAAGCTTTTGCTCAAATATAGAAATTAAACCCTTTGGAAAACACCTATCTTTAGCCGTTAAAATTTAGCAAACGAAGAGAGACTAAAGATGAACTAAAGCAAGCTAGATCTAACTAAATCTTTCTTTAAAATTTGAGATCTAAACTACTTGCTTTGAAGTACATAAAGTAAATGAGAAATTCAGTCTTTAAACCAACAATCCTTTTACTTTATGTGTATTTAGAATAAGTAACCAAAAGATGTAGAATTTGATGAGAAAGAGAGGAAAGAAATGTTTGATTTCCTTGAAAGCCTTGGGCAATGGAGTCTTCTGCTTCGATGGAAAGTGGAGGGACTATGTTATTTCACCACAGTTTTGAAGAATGAGGGGGCAGCAAGCTAGCTTAGCCTCTCCTTCAAGTGAGATATCTTGCACAACTTCAAACTTCTTGCAAAGAGGTTAACCGCATTGGTGTCATGTAATTTAGAAACTTGAGAGCAGGAAAATTAAACAAAATAAGCATGCAATCAAACTATCTAGCATACATGAGACAATAGAAATAAGAAGCGAACAAGCTTTATATTTCTATCCTATTGGGAGATAGCTCCCCTTACAAGGCTAAGATTCACCAACAATTACAAAAAATAACCAATAAAGCATATACCTCATATACACCATACACATAGATGATCCACACACAATAGCTTTACACCGTTGAGTAGCCTCCAAAGCCTTTTTATTCAAATAGAAATGATATTACAGATTACAATAGAAAGCATATCACCCAAGCTCCAACTAACTAAGCAAATGGGAGAATGCTTTGTTATATAGCAAATGGGTGAAGGTTCCCATGAGGGAGGGCGCACCACTTGGTGAAGGATGGTGCACCACTTGGAAGAGAAAATCAGCCAAGTGTTGGAGAGTGGGCTGCCACCTCTCCACACTACCACAACTCGCCATCTAGCAGATTTGAGAGGATATGGGGTGTGCCACCTCTCAAGAGGTTGGCCGCCCACATGAGAATGCGCCACCTCTCAAGAGGGGCACACCTCCTTTTTGGCACATGCTCAAATACCATGATACATGCCATCAACTATGCCTTTGATCCATCATACATCATCCTATGGGCGCCACCTTGACTCCTGGGCTTTTATTTTGCTTCCAACATGTCCCCACATGTTTCCTTGATTTGGGCATTTGCTGATTTTTTTGATTTTATTTCGACTTTTTTGGGTTTTTTGAGCAAATTTAATTTTTAAGTGATTAAAATCACTATTTTTGCTCAAATAAGTGGGTACTTCGATAATATGGGTGCTCTAGGTCCAAAAATGAGCATCCCCATGGCATATTAAGTCCCCTAGTACCACTTTTTTAATACATCTTTATTTTTTAATTAAAAATTGCTGAATTCTGACAATTTTTTAATTAACTGAAAAAATTAAAAAATCCCAAGGGGGACTTAGTACATTTCCATAAGACTCTAGGAGTATGTTTAGCATGGTAATATACATTAGACACTAGGCTTAGATCCATGCTCAAGCCTAACCATGGGCGTATACTCCAGCTCTGGAGGAATTGAGTGAAAAAACTCATAAATTATAAATTGCCTGAAAACGGCAAAATATAATTAGTAAGTAAAAAAAACACTCCAGAGTATAACTCACGCTTAGGACTTAAGGTGGCTAAGACCTTTAACAAGTTCATCATGCAACATCTCTTATTACAATTTTTATAGAAATGTAAAAAAAAGAAAAAGGTTGGTCTTTATGACCGGCTGAACTTTTGAACTCTGAATTTTGAACAATAATGTTCAAACTTTGGCGGCTCGCTGGAAGTCCATCCTAGTGCAACTTTGATGGATAACAGTAACTTCTGATGCAGAAAGATTGAATCAACATTCAAATGACACAGATACAGGTGAGGATGAGGAGAATCCAAAGAAGAGACCCAAGTGGTTGCACTACACAGTTGGAATGTTTGGATAAGTGAAATGATCGAGGGACGATCATCAGGAGGAAAGAGAAAAGAGAAACCAAACATGGTGAACTTTTCCCTGAAGGCCAATGTTTAGGAAATCTATGAGCCACAATTATTTGAGGAGGCAAAAGAGAGACCTGGATGAGAAAAGGCCATGGAATCCGAAGTTCGAACATGAGAGTTTGATGAAAAATCAGACTTGGGACCAAACCGATTGGCTGCAAATGGGTGTACAAGGTCAAGTACAAGGAAAATGGTACACTTGACTAGTACAAAGCACGGTTAGCTGCAAAAGGGTTCTCTCAGCTAAAAGGCATTGACTCATTGACTATGAGGAGACTATTGCTCATGTTACCTCTTAGAGACTTCCTAAAGGAAAAGTCCAACCTTACTGAAGGGAAAGCCTAAGGGTGTAGTTTATCTATTCTACGTTTTCCACTTCCCGGCGACCAAAAGTGTCCCATCTCCGGTAGCTCAAAACCTGTGCCTCTCCTATCCGTTTACTTCCCTCCGCTTGCTCTCGTCCGTCTATTTCCAACATTCGTCTCCATTTGTTTGTGGTCGTCTGTCTGTCTCCAACCTCTGTCCGCGGACTTTCGACAATCATTCAATGCAGGGTGGCATAATCCTAAGTAATTTTGGAGAACTCAAGTGCCTAACGCATTTAGATCTCTTTGGTTGTACTAATCTGACTCAACTCCCCCATTCATTCTCTAAACTACAATAGCTCCAATATCTAGCATTGTGAGAATGTGACAACCTGTCCTTCCAAACGAATAATTTGGGAGAAACTTCCATGTTTGAATATCCTGATTTCAAAGGTTGTGCTAAATTGATACACTTACCTGAGGGATTGGTATCTCAGAGATCTTTAAGATACCTAAATTTACTATCTACTCATTTACTCCAATTTTCCATGGGAGATTGATCGATCTCATGTTTTCCTAGATTTGCCAAATTTGCCAGGTTTTGTGGGAAATTTAAGGATTTTAAAGGAGTTGGTCTTGATTGAATGGCATGATTTGAAGCACATCTTACGGGAAGGAATTGCATGGCCGAATATCAAAGTTTTGGCTATAGAAAGTTGTCCAATATCTTAATTTAGTTTTCAGGATCAGGGGACGATGGATGTATCATGTTGACATGCGTGTTTTAAGAGATTTCACTTCGAAGAAGACATCCATATCCTAGATACACATTCCTCAAAGTGTTTTTCCAAAGCTTGAAACTGTTGATCTTTCAAGAAATGCATGGCTAGTTCATGTTAATGGCTTACCATCAACACTTGTAACAGTGAACCTGGAAAGTTGTTCCATATTGAAGACATTAAAAAATCTTTCAAATCTTGTAAATCTATTTCTCAACCTAAATAATTGCGTTGGACTGGAAAATATCGATGTTAAAGGTCTCACATTAAAGCAGAGGAGTGTCTGCAGCTTCATAGTATAAAACAATTGAGTGAGACAGAACGGTTGAATTCTCTCCAGATTTCCACACACAATGAAGTTATTTGGAATAATATTTTCCAATTTTTGGTAAGTACCGCTTGATCGATTCATTTGAAAACTATTTGTACGTGCTAATGAAGAAACCGATGATCTTTCGTCGTAGATGGGTGTGTAATCTTATTGGGCGTGTAGCTGTGAATCATTCAGGATGGGAGTGGAATCCAAAAAAATTTCATTGAGATTGATGTGAGGAAATACTTACATCATCTGAGAGTCGATCTATTCTACTTTGAATAGATCGACATTGAATTTTCGATAGAGAAACTTACGTACAAACACAAAATAGAAAATCACACATGATTCTGGATGCAACACAGTTCAAAGCACCTGATTCTGGTTGCAGCATAGGTCAATCGATGTTGTTTTTGTTCAGTTTGAGTGCAGCAGGGGAGTAAACAAGGGATGGTGGGGGAAGAGGTGAGATCATTCGAAATGTAGGGTAGAGGCATCACCCCATGCCACCCTACATTGAATGAATGTCAAAGACCGTGGATAGAGGTTGGAGATAGAAAAATGACCACAAACAGACGAAGATGGATGTTGGAAACAGACGAAGGGGAGCAGGTGAAGGGAAATAAATGGACGGGAGAGGCACAAGTTTCGAGCTGGTAGAGATGGACGCTTTCGGTCACTGGGAAATTGAAAACGTAGAATAGATAGACTACGCCAAGCCTAAGGATACGGACAGGCAAGCCTCCCACTGTCGCTTCAGCGGCCTTGCCTCCGCACTTCTAGGATAGGATCATGAACCTAAGGGGGGAACCCTGCATGGTCGAGTTAAGTCCTATCGTTATAATTAGGATGAGGAAAGGGGAAGGACTCAGCTTGACTCAATTTCTACAATCTTCTCTAAGGGATGACACAAGTTAATCGAGAGAAGATAGATGAGCTTAAGTATTACCTTGAAGAGATCAAAGCTCACTTTGAGGCAAACGCTTGGAATAAAAGGTAAATATATCAATTCAATGCACCACCTTCATCATTGGGCACCATTTGTCTATTTTAATCACAATCATCTAATGATATTTGCAAAGTATAACATCAAAGTGCAAAAGCTATTCTGTCATTCAATTTATTCCACATTTGTGTGAATATTTCAAATATGAACAAACTATCACATACAACCCATAGAAAAATAATGTAAGATATCCCATGTACAAATTGCTAAGCCAAGGTCAATGCATCGTTCAAAAAGTTAAATCCATACGACCAACCATTACCATTAAGTCAACCATTAAAACTTATGTGTGTCAAGTGTGAAACGTTATCAAGTCCTCATGATACTTGAGCACAAATTGAATGTAATTGGCTAGAGCAATGCTATGGTGGATTAAGGCCAATCGAATATCATTCCCCTTAAAGAAATAATTGTGTCATGAATCATATGATAGGAACAGTGATTTCCAACAATGATAATGCTTCAAAGCTGAATGCATGTGTCGTGAGCGAATCTCAACATGTATTATGAATACAAATGCTATAGTAAAACCATGGGTCAGCAGAGATAACCTAGTTTGCAATAGTCAGATGGATAAGGTTCAAATCACAAATATTAGATGTATTGTCATAGTAGAAGTGAGTTATTAAACCAAACATATATGTCCCAAATATCAATGAATCCAAAATATGTGTTCCTTACAACACAATGACCAAGGAATTATCAGTAGTCAAACCATGCTTACAAGCATTGTATAAACCGTTGAAGAAACTTCAAATCGTGACCAGGTAACAATCTCTACAATTAGTGTATGGGACAACCAAGAATAGGAAAATTAGGGCTTTGATCTATAGGAGAATTAGATACTCGATTATATGGGTATAAAATCATAACCAAAAGGGGCTTCAACCCTTCCCAACTATGTTACTAAGACAATAATATAATTATGCTATGCTTGCTGCTATAAAGGTGACAACAGTCAAACCTCACGAAGTCAAGAAATGGAACGATATGTCAGTCTGAGAGGCCGTTTGAGGTGATTTTAAGATTGGCGCATGAATGGCTACTTCAAGGAAGAAAAGCACCAGTGAATACTGTCCAGAAACCATTCAATGAAACTCGAGTTGTTTTCTGTATTCTCTGCAAATTTATGATAGTATGGACAACCAAACAAACCCTTGTGACGTGATGTGGAATATGCAACATTTGCAATGTGATATGATTGCTTAGCCCTTCAAACAATCAACACATTGTTGGGAGATGATTGGGGCCTGTTATCGCACAATCTATACTTGCCCAAAGCCCAAGGCAAGTGGATGCAAAATTTGCGTAACAAGGGGTGACCTTTCACTGTCACCTTAACAGGAAACCCCTTTCTATTTAGGAGTATGTCACAGTACCCCAGGGGAGATGTGCCCAGTGACCTGAAGGTTTGAGAAGGCTAAGGTAAAAGGTACAAGAAAGTCCCCCCCTCTCACAGGTCACTCAAGTCAAAGGGTCTTTGTGTCTTATAGAGATGAAGCAAAAAGGTAAATAAGGTGTACCTGCCCAGAACAAGACAACAAATAGAAAAAGTGGCAACTTCCAAGTACCAAATGCTGTTAGTGCTTCATAAGACCATGAACCTTTGAAAAATAAGTAAGCTGATATAAAATTGCACCAAATTAATTATTTACAACAACGATAAGTATTTTGTAACAGCCACAATAATTATGCCTTGAATTTGCTTGAAAAAGACAAGGAAATATAGCTTTGAATTGGCAAAATGATAACTACTTGTTAGAAGCAAAATTGGCAATGTCCAATCAGCTTTTAATGTCACTTTTGAGATAAATTTGCTGCTGTTAGATGGCTGTAGTAATCTTTTGCAACAACAAGAAGTTAGTCAATGAATTAGTCTAGTTTAAGGTGAGTAGAACTTAGTAAATGTTTCAAGGAATATAGTTTGAGAGTTGTTTTGATCAATCAAACACTATAGTGAGTAGACTAGTGCCTTTATAGGGTAATGAAGTCTATAGATGATGGTTTTCTCTTGGCAGTGTTATCCCCGATATCTAGGGATAACTAGGAGATCATGTCTCGAGGCCCACATGATCCCAGACATGGAGTACGAGAGCAGATTGACTTGAGCATGGCCCTTGAGGGCCCATCTTTTCTTCTTCTCAGCCAGACTTGTCCTGTCAGCAGTACCAGCTTCCATCACTATCACCCTAGGCTTGCATCAGAGATTACTCTTGCTCCATGAGGTAATTGGTCCGAGGTATCATGGTATGTGTCATATTTGATCGTTATAACCTTCTTATGTATGCATTAGATCTCTTTCATTTTAGATAACTGCTTGGATCTTACACTAATCTACTTGACCATTGTTGGGGTAATTGATGGGGTAACTTAGCAAGTTGGTATTCATGGGTTTTGGTTAGCCACCAAGGGGGGTTTGCAGAACCATCGTCCGCTCCCCTCATATTATC
>ML799712.1:403735-417145 GCA_009831015.1 Picea engelmannii | reverse complement strand
TAACTGACATGCAAACACTATAAACAAAGATCATCTACATCAAACCCTAAAACGCATCCAGAAACCCCCAGTGTATCAGATCTGCATGTTAGAGCAGTAAGATCGTAGCAAATATCTTGATCAGCCAGATCAGGGATATTTCAGATACTTCATCAATAGGCAAAGTTAATGTTTCCCAAATTTCAATAGTCTCAAGTACTTCATCTTCCTTTTTCTCTAGAATGTCGTTAAGAGCACTCTTGTAATCTTGAAAAGGAAGACCCCAACATTTAAGGAAAAGCTCAAAGAAAAGAGCCATGGAAGTTATAATTTTTGGAACCCTATAGTGTCTAATCCAATCACGTTCTTCCATCTCAAAAGAGTATACAAAAAGTCCCATCATTACATCCTCATGTGTTATGTTGATCTCTGACATGTATCTTAGAAAACTCACAAATTACAATATGAGGGATCACCATAATACTTAGGGAGGTCATCTAATCATTTTGGAGAGTAATGATTAGGGTATCCAAGAACTTCTTTAACATCAAGAGTAACAAATTTCTATTGAAATTCCCATGGAACCATTTTTAACTAACTTCAACTAGGAGTGGAGTCACCAGGGTGAATAATCAGACGCCAACAAGGATATTTGTTTCACCCTACAAGCACCAAAGCTCTAAATTCTCTAAGGGAATTGGTCTCTTTCCCTTCAATGGAGTGGTCGGGTGAGTCAACTTATGAAATCCTTGAAATCATACTCACCAAAGATTGTTGAAGCCAAACTTCGAATACCTAGGGAATGGACTTTATCCCCAGCAACAACACCAAAATGTTATCTCTTAGACACTCCCTAGAGGAAAATTCCAATCTTACTGGAGGGAAAGCCTAAGGACACGAACATGCAAGCTTCCCACTATCACTTCAGCGGCCTTGCCTCTACACTTCTAGTCTAGGGTCACGAACATAAGGAGGGAATCCTGTGTGGTCGAGCTAAGTTCTATCATTGTAATAAGGATGAGGAAAGGGAAAGGACTCAGCTTGACTGAATTTCTACAATCTTCTCTAAGGGATGACACAAGGTAATCGAGAGAAGACAGTTGAAATTAAGAAATTATGACCTTGAAGAGAACAAAGCTCACTTTGAGGCAAACACTTGGAATAAAAGGTAAATATATCAATTAAATGCACCACCCTTCATCGTTGCGCACTTTTTATCTCTTTTAATCACAATCATCCAATGATATTTGCTAAGTATAACATCAAAGTGCAAGGGCTATTCTATCATTCAATTTATTCCACATTCGTGAGAACATTTCAAATATGAACAAATTATCACATACAACCAATAGAAAAATAATGTAAGGTATCCCATGTATAAATTGCTAAGCCAAGGTCAATGCATTTTTCATAATGTTAAATCCATACGACCAACCATTACCATTAGGTCAACCATTAAAACTTATGTGTGGCAAGTGTGAAACATTATCAAGTCCTCGTGAGTGTTGAATTTTGATGCTTAGCTCAAGAACATGTAGTTTATTTTAATTTAGCATGAACTTGAACCATAAACAATCTAACAATACAATATACAATAGTTGCAGTAACCAAGATCACAAGAAGAATAACCATGCACAAGAACACAAGAAGTTATCCTAGGAAAACCCTTCTCAACCAAGGGAAAAACCCAACAATCCTTTGCTATATTTGCCAAGAGAAGATTGTCCACACCAGAAACCCTAGAGCACGCAAGAGGGTGCTTCTATGATTGAGAAAGATGGCACCTAGAAAAGTGTGCCCTAAATTACAACTCACAATATCAGACCATGCGTTGAGTGTGAGTGAGAGAGATGATCCACAATGGGGATCTATCTCTTATTTATACAAGACCTAGCACATCAAACAGATGTCTCTATTGGCACAATAGAGTCGACTTGTACCTTTTACACGATTAGGGTTACACAATAAATCTTACTCTTAGACAATATAGCAAGGGATCCACACATCCTCTAGTGCTTAGCCACTAGGGACACGCCCACCTGTGATCAGCCACAAGGACATCACTCTCAACAGATCAACTCAACTAAGTCCATAGGAGTACCATCTGGAGAGCCATCTCAAGTCGACTCAACTAAGTCCATAGGAGTCTGACAGGAGACCATCTCAAGCCGTCTCGACTCTCAACTCAGTCCAGAGGAGCACGACAAGAGACCACACGTCATCTGAACTCAGTTCAGAGGAGTATGACACACCCATCACATGGGCTCTCTCACAGATCATCTCAACTGAGTCCAGAGGAGAACGACCTAGAGAATGTCTCATGAAGCTGCAATAAAAAACACTCCCTCTCAGCTAGGGAGGCATTCTCCACCAAGCCAAGTCTCTCACGGAAGTACTCGAACTTCGTCCTAGCAAGTGGTTTGGTGAAGACATCTGCAACTTGCTCGTGTGTAGAAAGGTACTGCACATGTACTGCTTTCCTCTGCACCATATCTATGATGTAATGGTATTTGATCTCAATGTGTTTCGATTTATCGTGAAAAACAAGATTCTCGGAGAGCTTCACAACTCTGGTTATCGCAATGGATAACGGTGGACTCCATCTTATGACCAAATAAGACTGCAAGGAGCTTGCGAAGCCACACTGTTTCGCGGACTGCCATGCATAATGCAATGTACTCTGCTTCTACGGTACTCAGAGGTCCATTTCCTGCTGCACCAGGAAACCATGGCAGATCCCAAAGTAAAACAACAATCAGATGTCCTCTTCTGGTCCACTGCACTCTCTGCTCAATCTGCAACGGCATATCCTTGCAATCTCATGTCTACACCAGAGGCATATCTCAGGCCACAACCAATTGTGCCTCGTAGATATCTCAACACATGCTTCGCTACTATCCAGTGTGTTTGTCTCGGCTGACTCATAAACTGACTAAGTACACTCACTACATAGCATATATCAGGTCTGGTATTAACCAGATACATCAATGATCCAATCAGTTGTCTGTAAAGATGCGGATCAATCTCGCCTGAATTAGAAGAAGCCTCGTTCATTTTCTTCAAAATCATCACCATCGGTGTAGGCATGGATCTGCAGTCTGTCATCCCGAATTTCTTCAATATCTCAACTGTGTATTTTCCGTGAGTCGGGAAAATCTCATCAGTCCTCTGTCACACTTCTAGTCCCAAGAGGTAGTGCATCATACCAAGGTCCTTCATCTCGAATTCAGAAGCTAATGCACGCTTGCATTCAACAACAAGGCTTTCTGAACCGGTGAGGAACAAGTCATCAACATATATGACCAAAATCAAACACTCATCACCAACAATGTGATAGTATAGGTTGGGATCAGGAACACTCTTGCCGAAGCCCAAACTCATCAAGTATCCATCAATCTTCTCATACCACACACGAGGTGCCTTCTTTAGTCCATACAGGGCTTTCTTCAACCTGCATACATGAGACTCCTTCTCATGTGTCACAAATCCATCTGGCTGCTCGATGTAAACTTCTTCCTCATTCTCACCATTGAGAAAGGTTGTCTTTATGTCCATTTGATGTAGTCTCCAACCCATGGATGCAGCTAGGACAATATTCGTACAGAGGAAATTGTATCGGGCAACATGAGCAAAAGTCTCCTCATAATCTATTCCCTCCACCTGAGAGAATCCTCTAGCCACAAATCTCGCTTTGTACTTCTCGACACTTCCATCAGTTGCATGTTTGATCTTATAGATCCACTTGGAAGTCACTACAGACTTCCCTTTGCTGAGATTTGGGTACCTTAGAAAGTGGTCCCCATGTGTTTATGAGTCTCTAAACACAAAGGGGGAGACTATTACCCTTGTATTTTACTTTATGATTCTAATTTCACTTTGACTTAGGATATTTAAGTCAAAAGTTAAATATGTCACTTAATCATTAAAGTGACAATTAATTCACAAAATGGGTGAATTAATAGACATAAAGCAAACCAAGGAAAGTGGGTTTCCTAAGTGAGATTTAGGGATTGAATCTCACCCATTGATTAGACTTGGCTAGATTGGATCTAGGCCATTGATCTTTTAGGGTTTGGCCAAAGGAGGCTAAAGGAGGTTATAGTGCTTTTTTTGAGACTCACTCTTCACTTGTGAGAAGAGGAGATGAGAAGGAGAGCTTGGGCGCATTTCTTGAGGAGAGGGTGCACTTGCATGAGGGTTTGAGGAGGAAGCCTTGTTTGAGTTGAGAGAGCTTGGAGATGCCTTCCATGGAGGCTTGGCTACTATCCTAGAGGAGGGCGCATACTTGTGGTGGAGGGCGCATTTGCTAGTGGAGAGGGGCGCAACCTTGAGAGGAGGGGCGCACATCTAGTGGAGGAGTCTTTACCCATTGCTTGGAGGCTTACTCATATGCTTGTGGCTTGTTCTAGAGTAGAGGGAGCTACTATGAGTAAGGGCGCATGAGTTTAGGAGGAGGGCACATTTTCTTGAGGAGGAGGCGCATTCTTGGAGGGAAGGCACATCAAGCAAAGTGGGAGCTCATTCTTTGGTGGGTTCTATCTTGTAGAGAGGAGGCGTACATCATGGGATATTGAGGGTGCTTGGCAAGGGAGAAACCATCTCGTTGTTGAGTTTTGCATGAGGAGAGGGTGCACCATCACTTTGAGGAGGCTTTCTTGAGAGGAAGAGGCTACTACAAAGGGAAAAGACAAAGACAAGGTAAGTTCAAAGGCAACCAAGAGCAAAGGCAAAGCAAAGCATCAGGATAAAGACAAAGCAAGCAAAGGGAAGAAAGGTTCACCATGGCAAGGGGCGCCTTACTTCACAAGGCTTGTGGGGAGGTCTTCGAGGAACTCCAAGGCATCCGAGAGTTGTTGCTATTGTACCAAGTTCACTTGTATATGTTTCTTGTGTTGTACATTTTGCTTTGAGGCCTTCTATATATATCTGCTCCAAATTGGTTTTCCCCATGGGGGGGTTTTTCCAGGGTCATGTTGACCAAAAACATATGTGTCAATTTCATGCATGCTTAGAAGTGTAGATCAACATTTTAAAGTTAAAGATCTAGAGGTAGTGTTATTTGTTTTGATGTATATTGCATGTGCTAACATTGAGTAAAGAAAACACTTGCAAGGGCACCTCAAAAGGACACTTAACCATCAAATATTGAGCTGAAAGTTTGGTGACTGTTTACTGTCCTAAAACAATAGCAAAGAACATCCACAGATTTGAAACTTAGAGCCATACTAAGGTCAAAGACAGACCTTAGTTGGCAACCTCATAGGACCTCAGAAAATCTACACCCTTTCGGTCTCGGAACAATATCCCACACATCATTCTTCATGATGTACTGATACTCTTCGGTCATGGCATCTTGCCAAACTTGTTGACCTACTGCTTCTCCATGACAAGAAGGCTTAGTATCAATGATGTGGCTCATAGCTGAAACATAGATCGAAAATCTATGTGGTCTCTTGCTCTCTCAGAATGTACCACGAGGAGTTGCATGTCCCTCTGCCTCCTGTAGAGTCTGTCGAGCTCATGTAGGCCTCTTCCGACCTACTTCCATGTCTCTTGAAACATCAACTGGAGCTACAGGATCAATTGGATCAACTGGATCAATAATTGTCTCCCTCTGAACTGTTGAAGGGGGAGAAGGTACGGTCTCTTCCTTCTTCTCAAATAGTTTGACTCCCTCTGAGTCAAGTGACTCCCTCTAAAGTCGGTAAACATCTGTCCTGGAGGAAATTGTGATATCATCATTTTCCTGTGTTGCTATCCTAGAGACATCCCATGTCTTCTCAGGTCCTCTACTACCTCTACAGTACTTTGTTGGCCTCCTGTACTAGGATAATAACCAAGATGACCTCCCGTAGAGATAACAATCAAAATGGCCCCTTGTACTAGGATAATAACCAACCAAGAAAATTTGGACTCCCGTACCAAGGATAATGGTCCAAGTCATGAGGGATCCCATATCAAGGATAATACCCTTCATTATCAAAATGTAAGCAACTACAGAGTAATGATAAATAAGGAATGTAGTACAAAACTTACCTTAGTCTACAATCATGCTCAATCTTGCTTTTGGTCCTCCTAAGAAAGATGAGATATGAAGAAGAATGCCTCATCTTTTATGTCTTCATCTCTCTAATGTGGTTCTAAATCGACATCTGCAATGGATGCATGTTGTCTTCCTTTCTTCCTGGGAGGACAATTTCTTGCAATGTGTCCATACTTGTCACCTCTTAAACATTGAATCCTTGAGATGTCTTTTCTATGTTCATGACCTGAAGCTGCTGAAGTTTTCTTGTCTTTGAATGCTTTGTTGAAACTTCTTCTATTTCTTCTTCCTCTCTTTGCATGAGAGGCAAGAGCTTGATTGTCATCATGATGGGAGTCATGAACTCCTCTAGCTATTAGTCTAGTTTCCTCCTGAGTGCAGTCTATCCATAGACGATCAAATTCAAGTATCTTCTCTTCCACTGATACTTTGAAGAAATGGTTCCCAATGTCTTGGAAGAGCATTGAGAGTAATCATGACAAGTTCTTTGTCTATTGTTGTTTCTCCAATGGCACCTAGTTGATCTCTGATCTATGAAATCTCCATGAAGAAGGTAGCAATAGTGTCAGCTTTCGTCATCTTGATATTTTGAAGTTGGTGCTTCAAAGTGAGATCTTTGTTTGTGTTGTTTCTCTCAAACATCTTCTTCAATCCATCATACATCTCATAAGTTGTCTTCAGGGTAGAGATGTGAGGTAGTAGATGATCTCTTACTGAATAGATGATTATCTTCCTTGCTTTGACATTGTCTGCCTTCCAATCAACCTTCTCTTCATCGGTATTTGTTGATGGTAAGAGTCTTTTCTATCAAAATCAATAGGTCATCCTCTTCTAGAGTGATTTGTAGTCTTGATTTCCAGGAGTTGAATTTGCTTTATCCATCAAGCCTATCTTCCACCAAAGTTTTGTTCCTCATGGCTTGCAGATTCTTCACAAACCCTAACGGCTAGGCTAGGAAACCTAACCTCTATACTGGGCTAGAAACCCTAGGTTTCATTGGACTTATGACTGCCAACAATAAGCCTTTAGATAGTCAAAAGAACCTCGGCAAGTTTGCAAGAATACCCCAACAACCTACAGAAACCCTAAAATCGAAATTCTGCAGAAACCCTAGGAGCCAAAAATCAAAATTTCTCCGATTTGCAATCTGAGAGTTCCAGGAGGTGCGCTGAAGGAGGTTGCCCTTGCCTATGCAAAAATTGGGCCCAACATTCAAGTGGAAGGTGCTGAAACTAGCTTGACAATGGATGGGGCCGTTTTTGCAATTGCAGCAAGAGGGTGACGATTGGCTCTTCAATTGCTTGTGCAATGGCTCTTTCAGGAACTCTGCTCTGATACCATGTTGAATTTTGATGCTTAGCTCAAGCACATGTAGTTTATCTTAATTTAGCATGAACTTGAACCACAAACAATGCAACAATACAATATACAATAGTTGCAGTAACCAAGATCACAAGAAGAATAACCATGCACAAGAAGTTATCCTAGGAAAACCCTTCTCAACCAAGAGAAAAACCCAACAATCCTTTGCTATATTTGCCAAGAGAAGATCCTCCACATCAGAAACCCTAGAGCACACAAGAGGGTGCTTCTATGATTGAGAAAGATGGCACCTAGAAAAGTGCGCCCTAAATTACAGCTCACAATTTCAGACCATGCGTTGAGTGTGAGTGAGAGAGATGATCCACAATGGGGATCTGTCTCTTATTTATACAAGACCTAGCACATCAAATAGATGTGTCTATTGGCACAATAGGGCCGACTTCTATAATTCAATAACATAATTAATCTTTACACAAATATTAATTATCTTTACATGGTGGGGCTGACTTGTACCCTTTACACAATTAGGGTTACACAATAAATCTTACTCTTAGATAATATAGCAAGGGATCCACACATCCTCTAGTGCTCAACCACTAGGGACACGTCTACCTGTGCTCATCCATAGGGACGTCACTCTCAACAGATCAACTCAACTAAGTCCATAGGAGTACCATTTGGAGAGCCATCTCAAGTCGACTCAACTAAGTCCATAGGAGTTTGACAAGAGACCATCTCAAGTCATCTCAACTCAGTCCAGAGGAGCACGACAAGAGACCACACGTCATCTCAACTCAGTCCAGAGGAGTATGACACACCCATCACATGGGCTCTCTCACAGATCGTCTCAACTGAGTCCAGAGGAGAACGACCTGGAGAATGTCTCATGAAGCTGCAATCAACAACAGTGAGACTTGAGCACAAATTGTATGTAATTGGCTAGAGCAATACTATGGTGGATTAAGGCTAATAGAATATCATTCCCCTTAATGAAGTAATTTTGTCATGAATCATATGATAGTTGTTATCGCACGGATTGTAGGTTGGGCAAAGCTCGACCCAATCTACAAAGGTGAGAAAACAATGGGAATACCTACCCATTGTCACCTTAGATAGGTACTCCCCTCGCTTTAGTAAAGGAGAAATCCTATAGAAGGGGGGAATCTCGGGTGACCCTAGGGGAAAATGAGATGGAAAGTGGAAAAATGGGAGGTGATGCCCATATAGGTCAAAATAATAAGTGGAGGATGGCTTGAAAGTGAGTCTTGTGGATGGAGGATGGTTTCCAAAGACTTGGGTACCTGCACCAGAGTGTTGCACATGACTAAGACAAGACAAATAATCGGGATAGAAGCCTAAATATTAAAGGGACAAGCAAGTGAAGATTGCTGTCCTAGTAAACAGAAATATATATCAGCAAGACAACTATTGTTAACTGCAGAAATAACCATCCAAAGTATGGAAGAATTATTGGACAATGAAGCAATAAACAAGTAGATAATGTTCCAATATTTTAGCACAAACTTTAATGGTAAAAGAGGGTTGTTAGATAGTGTTTTTAGAGAATTATAGTAACAGCCAAGTGGTTGTAGAAAATATTTGCTACAACAGCAAATTTCAACCATAAAAATCAGCAAGTAAACCGTCCAAAAGTTAGCTAATAGGCAGTAGAACAATAATAGTGGCTTCCAAGCAAATTTTCACGGTTGAAAAGTGTGTAAAAGAAAGAGTTTTAAATGAGTTTGTTGCAGCCCTATTGGCTGTAGTATAAATTTATAACAGCAATAAGATGTACTTGGCCAAGCTAGATGCCCTAGTGGCTCAAACAAGCTAAAAGCATGTAAATTTTATCCCACTTTAGACAATTGAAATATTTCAACAAAACATGTTATCCAATGCAACTATTTTGTTTCTCCAATGCAGTTTTCAGATTAGTGCTTTGAATCTATTGGGTATGTTTACGCCTTTATACACACCTAGGTGACGTGGAATAAATCTTCAATCCACTTGGTGTGTCCTTGGGGGCAAAGTTCAAGTTAAGGTGTTGTCACCTAATCTTCAACTCCTCCATCTAGGCCAACTCCTAGCGAAGCCAAGGGGGGTAGTCCGTAAAGAAAATAATCTATGGCTTGAACTAATCTAAGTACAAGAAATAAATCTATGAGTGCCACATGCCTTTTGGGACTTTAGTTGACTCAAAACATGTCAAAACATGTTTCCGGCAAGAATGCTAAAAAATAGCATTGCTGTTTTTTCCTGATCTTTTATGTCTTTTTCCATTTTTATGAGCAAAATTAATATTTTTAGTGATTAAAATCACTGATTTTACTCATAAAAGCGGGTACTTAGGTAAAGTGGGTGCTCTAGGTCTAAAAATGAGCACCCCCAAGGCATATAATGCCTCCTAGTACCACTTTTTTAATACATACTCTAATTACAATTAAAATATCTCGTTTTACAGGAAATTTTTTATTAACTGAAAAATTTTAAAAAATCCTAAGGGAGACTTAGCACATTTACATGAGACTATAGGATAATGCTTAGCATGGTTATATACATAGGACTCTAGACTTAAAATACTCCCCAAGTCATATATGCTAGTACAATTACTCCATCTTTGGAGGTTATTGAGTGAAAAAACTTGAAAATTATAGATCGCTTAAAGAGCAAAATATAATTAGCAAGTAAAAAAAACACTCTAGAGTAAAGTACTAGTGTTTAAGCCTTGGGTGGCTAAGCCTTTTACAAAAATCACATGCTTAAGTCATTTTATTACAATTCCCCGCAGGGTGTGGAAATGTGGTAAAAATTTGAAAAAGGGCCATACTAGCCGGCTGGACTTCTGAACTCTGAATTTTGAACAAGTAATTGTTCAATATTTGGCGGTTCATCTGCAAGTCCATCCTAGTGCAACTTGGTGGATAACAGGGTAAATGGAGTTATACAGCCTGAGTGGGCCTAATGGTTAAGAACGTTTGTTTCCTCCTAAGAGGTCACAAGTTCAAATCTAGAGGGGGGTAGGGTATGTATACCTCTGTAGACTTTACCAGTCAAATCGCTGGGCAGAGGGGGGTCCCTTGTCCCACAAACAAGGGGGTCTCATACACCAATTTGGTGTGGCTTGGCCATGACCTTAAAAATATATTATTATTATTATTAAAAGTTGGATCCACAATATCTCTAGGGGTGTAAGCCCTTTTACTCCCTAGACCTTGCAAAACCAACAAAAGTAGATCTAGGAGGGTGTAAGCCCTTTTACTCCTCTTAGCAACCTTGTAAAAATGACTTATCAAATTGCAAATAAAATGGAGCTTGGTGGAGGGTGTATGCCCTTATACTCCTCCAAGTGTTTTAGACAAGTGTAGCATGAAACAAGAAGAAAATACCAACAAAATGCATAAATTCCCTTACCAATTTCACAAGATAGCAAGACCAAACCCTAGTTTACCAAGATAATTCCATCAACATGCAATAGAATAAGCCTCCAAGAGGTGTGCACCACCTTAGCTCCACAATATACCATAACAAACATCCAAAAAACTGTTGCACAAGAGAGATATAGTCAAAATGCCCAAAGAGGGTGAAAATTTCAGCCAAGTCTCTCTCACTCAAGAGAGAGTGAGTTATGTTAAAATGAAATGAATTTGATCCTTATTTATACAAAACCTCTAAAAAGTGTTTGTGCACATTTAGTTAGGGTATGCCACAAATAAGGGGGCCATCCCCCTTAATTTTGCCCCTTTACAACTTTAATTTGATTTTACACATAAAGAAACCCTAAAAAGTGACGTCAAGCCCTAAGGGGTGACATCTTGGTACTTTTGGCAAGTCATTGAGCAATAGGAGGAAGTTGTTGAGCCTCCAAAGGTTTTCCCTTCATGCACTAGGGTCTTCTCCATGGTACAAGGGGTCTTTCTCATCTCAAGGTGCCAAGTGTCCACCAAATCATCATCACCACCACAAACCCTAGCCCTAGTCAAGATGTCAAGCCCAAAAAGTGTGGTGTAAGGCCTCCAAAGGCAAGTCGTTGGGCTAGATAGGGATAGGTGTCAGCTCCAAGGTCTTCTCTCTTGGCTCCAAAGGCAACGTCCAACCTCTGTTTTGCCCCCAAAGTCTAGGTCATGGCATCCAACTTGTGGGCTTCCTGCCCCAATGAAGGCCCAAGTTGGGATTGTTCCTTCAAAACGTCTATCAGACAAGGTCTTGCAAAGACAGATGAGTGCGCCCTCCAAGGGTCTCAAGTCAAATGTATCATGGCAAGTAAAATCACATTTAATACAAGAGCCACCTAAACATGTGCATTAAAACTACTTCATCAAATTAAACAAGTGCTCAAAGACCCTATGCAATTTGCCAAGTTTAGCTATGGGAGGGTTGTCAATGTGACCTATTGGGTGAGTCATTCCTTAAGTCAAGGAGTGTTTCCTAGGTGGACCCCTCTCTAAGTCACGTGGAGAAATGAAATGGATAGGGGTAAGACTTTTAGGCATGAGGTTCATGACATACAAGGGTTCGTATTGTCTCATTTATGGGTGTCTTTGTAGAGGGTGTGTTGCACCTTCGTTTTCAACGCAACCTTTTTCCAAGCCCATTTATTTGCCATTATTTAATTAAAGTCTAGAGCAATTGGGTACTCCGAAGGGGTAATATAAGACTTGGGAGGCAGTACCACAATGTCACTTGAAGGGAGAGGTACATAGAGTGCCATAGGGGTAAAACAAAGGTTGTAACGCACTTGTGTAAATCCCTCAACAAGTGGGACGTCTATATAATATGAATTTGTTTCTTGCATGTCTTTGATTTTTTTTAGGAGAAACATTTCATTGTTCTCAAGACCTCTTTGGGCGAGCATCTGGAAGGTTAAAGTTTTGGCTTTTATCTTTTGCCAACTACATTCCCTCTGGGCCTTCAGCCCCTTATTCCCATAAAATGAGGTACAATCCCTTCTTGGGTCAATACACTTGAAAATACCAAAAGATAAGGAGGTGAAAAGGATGAAGTGTGAAAAATGATAAGTATGATCGGGAATGGCACGATGACTCGTCAAGGGGACCTCCCAGTAGCAAACCCATCCCCAAGGGTGACCACTTACTAGGGCACAATGTCAACCACCAAGGTGAAACAGGGAAAAGAGCATAATTTCCAAGCATACGTTCTATAATCAAAAGCAGCTTTAAATGCAATCATACTCAAATGCCTCAAGTATTAAAGTGACACTTACCACAATACCTGACTTGTACCTCATGGAGTAAGACCCATTGTCTTCCGGAAGCAAGCTGATGTGGTGAATACCATCATGACGAATCTAGGATGTGTGGTGGTGAAGTGGGTCTCTGTCTGTGCATGCAGACACTGCCAGTGATCTGTCTCTTGGTACTCCATGTCTGCACACTGAGGGCCTTCAGACATCATCTCCTTAGTTATCCCTAGAAATTGGGGATAACAATAGGAACAATGATTTCCAACAATGATAATGCTTCAAAGTTCAGATTATTGAAATGCATGTGTCATCAGCATATCTCCACGTATATAATGAGTACAAATGTTGTAGTAAAACCACGGGTCAGCAGAGATAGCCTAGTTTGCAAGGGTCAGATGGATAAGGTTCAAATAAAAAATATTAGATGTGTTTCCATAGTAGGAATTATTAAACCAAACATATATACCCCAAATATCAATGAATCCAAAACATGTGTTTGTTACAACACAATGACCAAGGAATTATGAGCAGTCAAACCATGTTTACAAGCACTATATAAACCTTTGAAGAAACTTAAAATCACAACCAGGTAACAATCTCTGCAATTAGTGTATGGGACTGCCAGGAATGGAAATATTAGGGCTCTGATCTGTAGGCGAATTAGATACTCAATGATACAGGTATAAAATCAAAACCAAAAGGGGCTTCAAACCTTCCCAACTATGTGTTGAAATAATGTAACTGCGAAGAGCATTCTTATTATTATTTTGTTATTGGATTAAATCCCCATTGTGGATTAATCATGTCATTATTATTATTGGATTAAATCCCCATTGTGGATTAATCATGTTATTATTATTATTAT
>ML799712.1:339861-360429 GCA_009831015.1 Picea engelmannii | reverse complement strand
AGCAACAAAGAAATGGTGTAAAAGAGGTCATTCAAAAAATTAAATTTCCCACAGATTTTTGTTCAAACATAAAGAATATCTTAACAAAGAAAGGTGAATTTGGTGGGGTAAAAACACATGATTGGCATACCTTCATTAAGGTAATTAATCATTTTAGTATTCATATTTATATATTGGTCATATAATTTTTTTGAGTTTTTTATTTTTTTTGTCTAGTTTTGAACAAGTAACGATTCATTTTTATTTTTACAGTATGTTCTACTTCTATCTCTCCCAAACGACTTTGACAACAACGTCAAAAAATTTATATATGATATTGGAAAATACATGAGGTAAGTAGCTGTAGTATATATGCAAAAACAAAATTCATTTTTTTGTTGTACTTAATGACATGTGTTTTACTTGTAATGTAATATGTAATATGTTTTGTTGAAACATGTTATTTTCTTGCGTAATGATATGTAGATGGTTGTCATTGAAAGAAATCTATGAAGATGATATAAAATATTGGAAAAGAGAAATTCCTTGGCTAATGTGTGAAATGCAAAAGTATCTACCTCCAACATTTTTCAATGCAAAAGAAAACTACCTCATGCACCAAGTTGAGGAGATTGAAATGTGTGGACCTGTATACACAAGGTTAATGTGGATGGTGGAAAGGCACTTGAAATCATTGAAGGCTTTGGTTAGACAAAGAGAACATCCTGAGGGTTCTATGGTGGAGTGATATATGGTATATGAATCCATGGTGTATATTAGTCAGTATCTTCCTAAATTAGCAACGCAAGCTATGCATGCAGTGGATTGCATTTGGGATGTGAACTCCATCAAAAAATTTGAAAGGGAGCAGTTGTTGGGGAAAGGTACAATGAAGAAAGTGAGAGGTAATTAAATTGTAGATATTTTTAATAAATATAAATTTTTGGTTTTTTGTGTATATGAGCATACTCATTTAATATTTATTCTTTCATCATTTATTAATATTTACCATGGTTATAACTAATATTTAATATTGGTGAATTGTGATTTTTTGATCGGTGAGTTGCTCAAGATTGGGGTGCACTACATTTATACATTGCAAACAATCTTGATTGGATGAAGATATGGATTGATAGATGTAAACAACATCATGGTGGTAGGTTATCATAGAAAGAACTGTTTGAATTAGTTAGAGAAACTTGTCGTAATGGAGATTCCAATGTTACGCAGAGGGAAATAGATTTAGCATATTGTTTGAAAGATGAAAAGGCAAGCAAATTCACCAATTTTATTCAGTTATTTTATATTATATTAATGTGACTCTAGGTGTGTTTTTTTCATATTATACTTTCCAAGTTATATAAATTTGTTTATTATTAATTGACAATGCATTTTTTACATGTCTGGCATATTGCAGTTGAAACACCTGGTTTATTGTCTTGGCATTGTATTGGCTATCTATATTAAGGAAGTTTTTGCTGGGTTTTCTTCCCATGAGGGGTTCCCAGGATAGATGTTGTGTATCTTGTGATTGTGTTTCTCTCAGTGATCTTATATATGCTATGGTTATCTAGTAAATTGAAAAGAAACCTAATAATAACTTAAACATTAACAAACACACATATAATTGATCATGAAATAAAACTCATGGATATGTGTGGGAGGGAGGAAATATTGTTGGAAAGAATATTTGCTACTAGATCATGCAAGGAATCCTACCTGAAGTGATAGCCACAAGATTGATCAATCCATCTCTAAAGGGGGATACTATATACATACGATGACTCGTCTTCATCTGTGCACAAAGAGTCACTTGTTGTCAAGGACTGAGAGGAAAATAAAGATCGAAAGAATACTACATGGTCTCTTGGAGAAGAGGGTAAGAGGTAAGGGACAGGCTCAGGTTTGGAAAAACATTGTCTCTTCACCTACAAATCTTCATGAAAATATCCAAGATGAAAGTACTTTTGTTTTGAAGAATGAGCCTCTAGTGGATTTGAGGTGGCCACGCCATGGTATTCTTCCAAAATTGAGGATGAAAGTCGTTGAGTCTCCCTGAAAAAATATGTAATCATGTCATCATCAGGCTCCCAGATAAATGAATCAAATATGCATGAAAAGTAGTACTCTGAAGATGACAACTCAAACCCCTTTTCTTGAGGGTTACCCTCAATGTTGTAAATGGGGTCTCTATCGAAAACGAGACGACCAAGATCCATCCTACATCTGTCATTCTGCATAAAATTGTCTATATTCTCATCAACCATTTGTAAAGGTTCTTTCATAATACCATCAGTAAAAATGACCATCTTTTCATCTTTGTGTGTAGGAGGAGTAGAGGCATGGACATCTTCAACTAGATCTTCAAGTTCTTCATCATCAAGACTGATCACTTCTTCAACATTATGTGCAAGAGGAAAACAAGGTTGGACAACCTCACCTTCATCAAGTGAGATCAAAGATAGTGGTGCCTCAATATGTTGTGCTTTATCATAATTCTTCTTTCTTCTTATGGACATGCCCCGCCATCACCTCTTCATCACAAGAGGCTTGATTCTTAGTGCATATTTGTTTGCTTACTTTTCTTCAAGGGGATCTATCATATGCAAGGTTTCTTCTAATACTTCTTCCCTTTCGAGGTCATGGAATAAAGTATCATCAAGGTCTTCTAAAGGATCACAACTCATCGTGTTCTCTTCTTGATGACTTTCTTCATATGTCTGTAGTTTGAACTCTTCTTCATCGTCAAGGGTAGAAAATAAATCTTTTATCTGATTCACCATTTCCTTATCATCTCTATTAGCATCATTTCCTTTTCCATCTGCAAAAATTCCATCTTCGAGTCATAACAAGTTCTGGATGAGGGTTCATCCCATGGTGTCATAATTCCATTGACCAAAAGGACACCTCAATGGAGTTGCCAGGTGAGATCAAGTCTCGCCGAAGGAGGGAAAGGGGAAAGAGGGAAAGGTGGGTTTGTGGAGAGTGGATTCGTCGAACAAGCTTCAAGGGAAACTTATCAAGGGTGGAAAATGGAACGTTCTTCAATGGAGTCACCAGGAAAGCTAAGGGATAAAGGCTTCGAAAAATCTTTCCAAAGTGTCGTTAGGGTTCAGAAGAGGATTCAAAATCCTTCCCAGCAACAGTGCCAAAATGTTATCACACAAGTTGTAGGTTGGGAAAATCTCGACCCAACCACCAAGTGGAAACAACTTTAGGGCACTACACCCAATGTCACCTCGATGTAGGCCCCACACTTCAAGGGTGACTAGGTCACTCTAGGAAGGCAATCCAAGTCAAATATATATATGGAAAATGGAAAGCAAATACAACTCTCAAGTGGTTTAAAGATTTCCAAATACTTGGGTGAATTGTTGAGATGTTGGTACCTGCTCCAGACACAAGAAAAATCACTTTGCAGTGATATATGTTAGTTGGATCAGCCAGTTAAGCTTGTTGTACCTAATTTTCAGCAATATATAAAAGTATATATCAGAAAGGAAGAAGTATTATAGCTACTTAAGATTTCTTAAATTCAAGTGAGATATGCTTGAAACAAGTAGATAATGACTAGAGAAACTTCACAATTTATAACATGAGACTTTAGCAATTAGATGTGGTTGTCATAAAGATTGTATGCAGAATTGTTTTTGCAGCCTTATGGTTGTAGCAATATTTTTATGACAGCAGTAAAATCAGCCACCAAAATCCTCAAAGAAGACACCCAAAAATGCCTTAAACCTAGTAGAACAAGTTAGCAAACCTTTAGCAAATTTTGGCAGTGCACAAGTTAAGAGTGACTTCATCTTAGGGTTTCTGCAGTGAATTTATCAAACTTATGGCTGTAGAAAACCAATACCTATATCATAAAGTTTATCCAACAAAAATCACTCATAATTAGCTCAAAAGGTGTGCCTAGGTTAGTAGTGGGTGAGGGCATATTTTTAGGCCTAGTCTAGGGTTAGTTTAGGAGAAAAAAGGGGTTAGTAGGCTAGGGTTAGAGCAGCCCTAATGGATGTAGTTTAGTTTTAATACAACAACAAGAAATTGTGGTTGAAAGGGGATGCCCTAAGGGAGGAATAATCCCCAAGGCATCAAGATCACTATCCAAAAGAGACAACTTTAAAACTTGAAATTTCTACATTTACCAAGGCAACAATTTATTTATCCAATGCAATAAGTAAATGACTAGTGCCTTTACGAAAATGGGTTAATGGATTCATGCAAAGAAAGAGCTATAGTACTACCTCCTTGGATGTGTAAATCCTCTTACTCCCCAAGGCAAGTATCTCTAGCTAGGATTTAGGCTAAGAAGGTGTATGCCCTTAGACTTCTCTTAGCAAACCCTTATTAAATCAATAGCATGTAAGCATAAAGTGATGGAGACTAAGGTGGGGGTGTATTACCTTATACTTCCCACCTATCTCTAGCAAATAACCTTGACTTTAGAAATAAATGATAGCAACAATGTAGAAACCTTACCAATTCAAGGAAAAATCTAAGACAAACCACCACAAAAGCTAGAGAAAAACCTTTCAAGGCTAGCGCATCACTTACATCAACCAATAATCCAAGACATAGCCATAAACCAAATCACAAGAGAGAGAATTGTCCAAAGAGAGCGAAAAATTTAGTTCAAGAGCCTCTCACAATGAAGAGTTATGATAAAATGAGATCTTATGATATCTTATTTATACAAAATGTCATTACGATAGTTTGTCCACATAATTAAGGGTAAACCACAATACTAGGGGTCAACAACCCTAATATTTCTCCTTTTACAAATTAATATTAAACAATTCACTTTAATTTCACTTTTGTAGAAACAAAAACCCTAGTTCATATGGACGTCACCCCTTTAGGGGACGTTTTGGCACTAGGAGGAGGTCGTTGGTGATGGAGGAGAGTAGAAAGTCTTCCCAAAGACATATATCAAGAATCCAAACAAATTTCTTCGTGATCAAGGCTCAATCCCCTCAAAACATCCTTGTGCCAATGCATGTCAACCTCACCACCAAACCCTAACCCCCCTAGGTGACGCCATGCCTCTAGAAGTGACGTTTTGCCTCTCCTAGGAAAAACTTTTAGCATGTGGAGGATAGGTTATGTCATCCAAATCATATTATAGGTCTTCAAAGTTTGATATCTCTCATTTGGCATGCATGCCCTTGGCATCCACCCGTGGGCTTCAATCCCCATGGAAGCCCAAGCTTGGCTTGTTCTTCTAAAAATATCCACCAACTAGGTCTTGCAAAGAAAAATAAGCACACTCTCCAAGGATCTCAAGTCATAACATCATGATGAGTGAATCCAATCAATAAATGAGCCACCTAAGCATGTGCATCAAATATCACTATGTCAAACAATTAAGTGCTCAAAGACATTATGTGACTTGTTAAACTTGAATATGGGGAGGTTGAAGAGGTGTCCTTTTGGGTAGATCTTGCCCTAGGTGAAGGATAGTTTCCAAGATATCCCTCTCTAAGCCATGTAAAGTGGGTGAAGTGGTTAGGGTCAAGAATCAATGGGCACAAGGATCATGACATACAAGAGGTCGTAGTGTCTCATTCATGGGTGCCTTTGTAGAGGTTGTGTGGTACCTTCATCCAGAATGCACTTTTTTCAAGCCCATTATTTTTACATTCTTTCACTCTTTCATAAATTTAAGGAAACGTTGAAGGCCACTGCCCTGGCGTGGTGTCTAGAAAATGCCATTGTCACCCACAAACACCTAATGGAAATGAGAAGGTTGTCTCATGATGAGACCCCCTTTCTATCATCCATGAAAGTAAGAGCCATTACCTTGGCTTGGTGACCAAATGAGGGTAATGTCATACCACTAGATATCCATGGACATGATAGGTCGGCTCGTGACGAGACCTCCTATCCTCCAACTAATATTTTAAGCATTCTTAATCATATTTTATTATGGGTCCCCCTTTTCTCAAAGATAAGCATTTCATTGCTTTCTTGGGTGATCCCTGGGTGAATCATCTAGAAGGTTCATACATAGGCTTTTACCTTTTACCCAACATCAATCCCTCAAGGCCTCCATCCCCTTCTTCCCATAGAATGAGGGACAACCCCTTCTTGGGTCAATACACCCTAAAAACCCAAGAGACAAGGAAATGGGGGTAAATAGTGATGGAAAGTGGTAAGTATCGTCGAGAACAATACGATGGCTCTTCAAGGGAGTTCCTAGTAGAAAAACCATCCCCAAGGAAGACCACTTACTAGGGCACAGTGTCAACCACCAAGGTGAATCAGGGAAAAATGCATAATGTCCAAGCATACAACATGAAGTATGGAGCAATCTAAGATACAATATACTTAAATGCCTTAAATATTGAATTTATGCTCACCATAATATTGACTTGTACCTCATGGAGTAAGGCCCATTGCCTTCCTGAAGCCAAATAATGTGGTGGATGTCAACTACAAATCTGCGACCTCCGTGGTGGTGAGAAGGGTCTCCATATGTGCAAAAGGATACTGCTAGTCATGTAGTCTCTCGACACTCCATATCTGCAACCTGAGGGACTCGAGACATAATCTCCTTAGTTATCCACAAAATGGGGATAACAGGTACAAACTAAATTGAATCATCTGAATCAAAATATTGAAAAGATAGGTGCCAAAGGGATTTGGCTCCATATGTATTGCTTTACTTGGAAAATGAGCATATGTTAATGAGAGGATTAAAGATTGTGGAGCTTGTATTCAAGAACTAGAGATGTTGACAAAGATTGAACTACTCCTCCAAATGGAAATCAAAGACAACATCCTTGTATGAAATGCTTCTCCAACTGCATCAATTAACTTTGACAAATGAACTTTCATTGTTGATGTTGGTCTTACATAGATAGATAAGTATTTCAGTAGAAATAATAAACATGCGATTGTTAGAGCCTTGATTGCAGTCGATATTGTAAACTGTGGCATCCAAAATGAATGTGATCCTACAGACACACTTCTTGCATAGTATGTCAGTAAGGATGAGCCAAACATCTAAATTGGGGCAATTATGGGCTTTGGCTTAGCATATGTTGGTTCTCAAAAGGAGGAGGTGCTTCGACTTCTTTCTCCTATTTTAAATAGACTCGAAGGTTTCAATAGATATGATTGTGTTTACTGCTATATCTCTCAGATTAATTTATGTTGGAGCTTGCAATGATGAGATGTCTCAGTCAATTATTATTGCCTTGATAGAGAGAAGTGATTCAAAACTAGGAGAGCCACTTACTCGATTTCTTTGTTTAAGCCTCGACATCTTATATCTTGGAAACCAAGCCTTAAGTTAGCATATTGTCTATTTTTCATACCTAATTGCAATATTTTAAAAAATGAAGTGCAATATGACAATATATAACCAGTAATCCAAGCATAATTGCTCAAACCCTATTCTTGAACTGAATTTATCAAAGGAAATAGAGGTGGAAAGTCCTTGTGCTACCAAATTCCTGCACTTTCTAAGTCCATAATTGTTCATTTTGTGTTAACATTGATAACATATTGATAACATTGATGGAAAACCAAGTTTCTATTTTCAAATCTCAAGGCATTCCTGCAGAAAATTTTCCCTTTACATAAAAACAGATACCAAATAAATGCCATGTGTTGATCATTATGAACGTGTATTGATCAATATTCAACAAGAAAGTGATTCAGTGTTATGTAAATCACAATAAAACAACTGTCTGCACAATCTTAACAAGGTGTTCAAGAGTTTCTAACTGAGATAGCCATGATCTCTGGCGTACAACCTGAAAACCTTGTGACGATTCATGGATTTTTTGCAGAAGGACATCACGTTTCAGTCTATAAGTGTCTGGAAAAAAATAGCATTGCTCAAGCCTTACTAGGTTCATAGAACACTAGAATGGATATGGATTGGACAATGCAGGACAAAATCTGCATGGGAGCTGCTCGCACTCTTTCTTATCTTCATGAAGAACTCGCGCCTCACGTTGTACACGGGGATATTAAAGCTAGTAATGCACTTCTTTACAGAGATATTAATCCAAAGATAAAGTTACTCACATTATACAAGGTTGTTGGCACAATAGGTTATGTAGCCCTAGAGTATTCCATTTGTGGTCAATTGACAAAGGAAGCATACATTTACATCTTTGGGGTACTTGAGATAATTAGTGGCAAAAGTAACACAAAGATGAATTTTTCAGTCAAGGAGCAATTTCTTTTAGAGAAGACATGGAAACTAAGGGAGAGTGCAAGTATTGTCATTACTGCAAAAATAAATCTCTCCAACGCCAGGGATGCCACAGGGATGCTTGAAAAGGCGTGAAATTGCATATATGGTTGCCCATATTTCTGCTTCATTTTTTTGAAGAACATGGACGTCCAAAAAATTCCATGTTTCCAATGGTCAAGGTGAAATTAAAAAGATTGCTGCTACCAGGTCCAATTTTATGCGATATGTTGTAAATAGGAAGAGAGAGCATTACAATTGAACATATCCTGGTAGCTCACTCTTTAAAATCCCTGGTAGTGGCACCCTAAGAGTTCACAACTTATATAGATTAGCTCCTCTTAATGCACATGCCATAGCTAAAATATAGCTTATTTTTGTATCTTTATCTAATACAACAATACCCATTACTTTAGCTTCATGGTCTGGGGATAGAAGTTCATCTTCAACAACCAGAAATCTTGAGGATATTAGTTTAGTATACACTTCGTTAGTCTGCTGAAATGATTGAGTGAGCTTTCCAATCAAAGGAAATCGAGAAGACGAGGATGAAGACTGAACATGTGCTGAGTCCCTGCACAAATCTAGAGAATTTTAGGAGGTAGAGATGGAAAAAGATGTTTTCAAACCTCCATAACTGATGGAACTATTCATCAAACGATATAAAATAGGCAGCAGGATGAGGAATTCTTTTAAGAGAGGTATGCAAAGAGATGAGTGAGGTTCATTCTTTTTAAATATTCATCCTCCATTCATTTTCAATTAGATATTTAATAATATGTTGATAACAGGGGCGTCTTGATGATCTGTTACAAGATTGAGTTTTAATGGTGTCCCTGAGGTAACTAGTTTGTAACTAGTTTATTGGGTAAGTTTGTTCTATTAAAAGTCTGAAATGTTTCAATACTAATCAGTTTTATTGTATTGTATGCAGATAAGAGTTTTGAGTTTCACCATCATTGTTTCTGCTATTCTAGTGTATGATGCTAAATTCTATCTAGAATAGTTGAGACAAGGTTGATCCGAATTCTCCCAGAAATTCAAAAGAATAAAAAAATCTATGAGAGTATGAGAGTGTATAAAGATACATATTTTAATGAAGATAAAACCTTCTTGGGTCTGGAAATAATTTCTTTTATTTTTATTTATTTATTTATTTTTATACATTATTCAAAAGACACCAAAAAAAACTTAAACAATACAAATTTATTTCCTTTCCAATGTAAATAACTTGTTTTCTTTCTTTCCCTTGAAATTTTGGTTTACTAATTATAATATCCAAAAGAAAATTTAAAAATTCACTTCATTACATTTTACTTTGACATTTCTTTCACTAACTAAATAAAAAAACATGTAATTTATATCATTTCTTTCTTTCTGTTCATTAATTTAACTATTTACTAATTACAACAAAAACAATATATCATATTTTCTTTCTTTTATTTAGTTTAACATTTGTTTTATTAACTATAACATTTAAAAGAAAATAAAATATTTCAATTCATCATACTTTAGGATATTTTCTTAGAATCACTAATTAAATCTTTTAGTTTATTTACTTTCCATTCTTTCTTTTATTTAGTTTAATCTTTGTTTTATTAACTACAACATTTAAAAGAAAATAAAATATTTCAATGTATCATACTTTAGGATATTTTCTTAGAATCACTAATTAAATCTTTTAGTTTATTTACTTTCCATTTAAATGTTTCATTTTAACTTTTTTTCAATAAGAAAAAAAGTCTTATATTAATATAATATAAAAGTTCTTGCAGGTATCTCCCAAAACAGAACTTATTAGAAATCTGTTACAATAACTTTAAGGAGTCAAAAAGATATTTCAGCCTTACATAGATAACATTTTCTATATTTCAGTGCCAATTACAAACAAACCAAAACAGAATATTCGATCTTCCTTGTATCTAAAATCTTTTTCATATGAGCATTTTTTCAAATATTTATGAACCTTCTTCATTGGCCACTACAAAATATAGGCCATCCTCATCCAAGACTAGAGCTTCTTTGGATAGTTGGTCCCCTTCTTTGTTGAAGGCTCTATATATGTGTTGTTCATTAAGCTGCAGAAAATTTCTGCTCAAAACTCGGATTTTCGCCATCCAAGTCTATAGAGAGACCACCTCAAGATTGTTAGCATTTTTTAAGCAGTCAATAATTACATTTGAGTCACCCATCAACTGTAATCTTGTTATCTTTTTAAAACAAGCAAAAAATAAAATATACCATAAAGCAAGTAGTTCTCCCCTAGTGTGTCCCTTTGCCACAATTCATCTTAATTCTGAAAGTGCCTTTTATAGGACATTTTAAAACAGCTCCAGCCTTGCATTTGGATCTCATATCTTGAGAAGCATCATCAAAGAAGCCCACTTCCATATTCCAATCTAGTAAAGGAGGCCTATCTACCCTGCATACCTTGGATGAAGTTGATCTTTTGGTTTCACCCATATCCTGAAAGATCTTGTTGCAGACTCTACTCATATTCGACGAGATGTCCTCAAATATGGTCATGTTTCTATGCTTCCATAACTCCCAACATATGAAACATGGGAGTTCTTTCCAACTTTCTTCCTTTCTAATCCAGCTTTGTAAGCATCCATCAATTTGTTCACCCTCCCAGCATGCTGAAAATTTTAAGACCTTTTTAATTTTAGCCCAAACTTTAATAGTAAAATTGCATTTCACAAAAATATGAAGAATGTTTTCTTCATCACCCCTGCATAGAACACATCTGCTAGGCCCAATGAAGCCTTTATTGATCAAATTCTCCCACGTAAGTATTCTTTGTTCGAGCATAAGCCAGATAATTTTTTTTACTTTAAGTGGGAGCTACCATCTCCAAAGATCTGTAAACCATAACTTTTTTCCCCAACCACATTCTCCAATAGTTGTACTTCATATGTTTTTTTTGCACTCACCTGTCCAATCTTTGTGTCCCGGATTAGTATATCTTTGTCATTATTCAGTTCAAAACCCGAACCTATAAGTCCCTTTATAAAAAGGTTCCATTCCTCTTTTAGTGCCCCATCCAATCCCAACATCTCATCCTTCTTCCATCTAGTGTGGCTTATATTCTCCATGCTTCTTGTCCCTACCTGTGCCAAAAAATTTATACCTTTTTCCTTCAAAATAGAAATAAGTGTCTCAGAGAGCTTATAATAAGTATGAGATCCAATCAATGGGTCTACTCCAATTCTAATATCTTCCCCATTACCTGGTTTCCACACCAACCAATCCGAAAGGATATCAGAAGAAGAGGTTAGAGCTCGCCAAATATTTGATGTGCCATTCCAGTTTTTCTTACCTTCTCTGAACCACTCAGCAACAGATTTCTTCTTAATGTATTTTTTAATGATTACTTCATGCCACATTCCAGGTGTCATAAGGCACCTCCATAAGTTTTTTGTCGCTAAAGATTTTCCAGAGTAAATAGTTTTTACACCCCAACCACCATCTTTTTTAGGCATTGTTATCTTTTGCCAGTTAATCAGATGAAGACCTTCTTTTAGTTTTTTTTTTGACCATAAAAAACTGAACATTCTCTTTCTGGTAGTGTTAAGAGTGCTTTTAGGAATTTTTTCTATAGAAAGACAATACACAGGAATGTTCTCAAGTCTTCCCCCTAGTGATAGCCATCTATGGCTCCAATTGGATATTATTTTTTCAAATTTCTTTTCCAACCAAATCCAGACAGCCTTAGTATAACAATTAGGCTTTAAAAAGAATCTAAGGTACTTAAAGCTTGCTTCTACTAGTTTTACCTCATAAGAAAAAATCCCTTTCAACATTGTTAGTTCCTCAGCTTTCCATCCTGCTTCAAGAAAAAAAGATTTATGTGGGCTAAAATCCATCCCAGTCGCCTTACAGAACAACTCCATCACTTCCTTGAAGGCTTCCCATTCCTCAAAGTTACCACTTCCAAACATAATAACATCATCCACAAACATCATATGGGTAATGTTTAGACCTGTAGCCACAACTATTCCTTTAATGTTCTTTTCCATTACTTGTTTCTGGATAGCTCTACTAAGCCCTTCAATCACCACCAAGAAAAGTAATGGGGATAAGGGGCACCCTTACTTTAACCCCCTGTAACTTTTAAAGAAATTAGTGGGCCTACCATTTATCAACACATCGAAATTTGCAGAGGTCACACATCCTAAAATCTAGTCTATGGCTTCAAGGCTTAAACCCACCTGGAGAAAAACAAGTCTTAGAAACCCCCAGTCCATGTGATCATAGGCCTTAATCAGTTCCAGTTTTTGCACCAATGCTTTAGCATTCTTTACTTTGATATTGTGTAAGACTTCCTGAACAATACCAATAGCATCTGTAATTTGTCTTCCTTCAAGGAAGCCAAATTATTCCTTTGAGATACCTAAAGACAAACTGGTTTTAATTCTAGCAACAATAATCTTAGTAATAATCTTATAGACCAAATTGCATAAGTCAATAGGTCTATACCCCCAAAATAGTATGGTTTCTCACTCTTAGGTATGAGAGCAAGAAAGGTCGCATTCAGTGCACCACTAACCCTACCTAAATTCCTGGTCTCTTCAACCATGTCCAAAATGTCGTTGGCCACCAGATCAAAAAAAAACCAGGAAGAATTATACAGTCCATCCATCTGGACCAGGTATTTTTGATGCAGTAAACCCTTTAAGTGTTGACTTTATTTCTGCCAAGGAGACAAGCTCAGCCACTTTTTGACCTTCTTCCTCAGAAAACATTATAGGATAATTCCTTAAGACAACTAGATGATCAATAATGAGAATATTTTCATGTGCCTTAAAAGTGTTATGAAAGAAACCAACAACTTCCTTGTGTAGATCATGAATCCCATTTATCACAGTACCATCTTCCTTTGTGATATCCCAAATCGAATTAATGAGTTTTCTGGAATTGGCATATGCATGAAAAAACTTTGTATTTCTATCTCCAGAGGCCAACCAATTTATCCGACTCTTCTGCCTCCATGTCTCTTCTTCCAGTCTCAGGAGTGCCAATTTCCTTTTTTTCTTTTTCTAGTACCAGCGCCTTGTCTACCTCCTCCTCAAAACCCTCTGGATGATTTGTATACAAAGTATCTAGATTCTTTTCAATCTTAACCAATTCTTCCTTAGCTGCCATTTTTTTCTTTCTTTCCCATTTTATAACCAAAATCTTTAGTTCCTTTAACTTTTTTACCAGCGCATCCATAGGAGATCAAATCTCATTTCCCAGCGGGTCATTCCAACTTGTTCTTACTAAATTTTCAAAATATGGATCCTCCAGCCGCACTGAATTAAATTTAAAAGGATATCCAGTTTGTCCTAAATCATTTTCCAGGTGTAGAATAACCGACATATGATTTGAGATTTTAGTATTACAGACCCAAGATCTGTATCTTATCCTTGACATCACTAGATCCTCAGATATTTGTACTATTTTCACACTAACTTTTTCTTTAATTTATATTTCATGCACTTAAGCAAAAATATAACAATATCATAAAGTTGCAAAACACATAAAAATTTAATATTTGCAAAATCGCAAAAACAAAATTATGCTTAGACTCTTAAGTTGTAGGGTCTAATGTGCTTTCCTTTTGGGGATTTAAACTTAGGGTAACATTCTTGCCTCTTCCCTCTTAACCTCATGGGAGGTTGAGATGTTGGTATTGAAACATTCTTGTTTTGACATCAACATGGTCAATCCCAAAAACAATTTGTCCTTTATCCCTTTCCCAACCATTAATGGAAAAAACTATTCCAATGTGAATGGAAGAAGAAGAAGCCTTGGTCCATACTATTGCCTATCCTATATACACAATTAGTACGACCTTGGCTAGTAGAAAAATTGATGAAGACATTGTCATTTCAAATTTCCTGCAAAACCAATACCCTACTGATAAGAGAATTGGAGGCATAAATGATGAAATTGAATTCAAAATTTCTGCTAATATTAAAAAATAACTATTCACATCTAAAACTGAAAATCCCATTGTCAATGTTGTAGAAATCAGCCTTGCAAAAACACTCAAAATCGGTGCAAAAATTACTAATCAACAAGAAAAATTTTTACTAGATGTGTTGAAAAGTAATATTGTAGCCTTTGCATGGGATTACAAGGATATGAAAGGAATCCATCCTTCCATATGTACTCATCATATTTACATCAAGGAATACTGCAAACATATTAGGATTCCCCAAAGAAGGATGAACCCTACATTGAAAGACATAGTTAAATAAGAATTTCAAAAGTTGTTAGATGTCGGTTTCATTTATCCAATTTCAGATAGTGAATGGGTCTCTCTCCTGGTTATTGTTCCTAAAAAAATGGAAAATGAAGGATATGTGTCTATTATAGAGAATTAAACAAGGCTACAAGAAAAGAGCATTTTCCCCTACCTTTCATTGACCAAGTCTTAGATGTCTTAGATAGAAAGGAACATTTCTCATTCCTAGATGGATTCAATGGATATAACCAAATTCAGATCAATCCTGAAGACCAGGACAAGACAACCTTTACCTGTCCATGGGGCACCTTTGTTTATAAAGTCCTCCCATTTGGCCTCTGTAATGCCCCAACCACATTTCAAAGATAAATAATTAACATATTTTCAGAACTTATCCATGACAAAGTGGATATCTATATGGATGACTTCAATCCTTATGGAAATTCATTGGATGAAGGCTTAGACAATCTGGATAAGGTTCTCCAGAGTTGTGAAGAAATGAACCTCTCCCCTAGCCATGAAAAGTGCAATATGATGATGAATTAAGAGATTTTGTTAGGACACAATTTGTCCTCTAGAAGGATTGAAGTAGAAAAAAACAAAGTAAATATCATCACAATATTACCTACCTGTTTGAAACTAAAATACATTAGAATTTTTCTTGGACATGCAAATTACCATAGGAGATTCATCAAAGCTTTAGTAAAATAGTATCTCCTTTGTTTACCCTTCTATCTAAAGATGTAGACTATTGTTCAACTTTAAATTGTCAACAAGAATTTGAAACAATCAATGAAAGACTCTCAACAACTCATGTTCTATAGGGTCTTAATTGGACTCTTCCTTTCCATATCCATACAGATGCATCAGATAAATATATAGGATTAGTCTTGGGACAAAATGAAGATAATAATCCTTATGCAATCTATTTTATAAGCAAGAACTTTTCTAGTGTAGAGATAAACTACATTTTCACTGAAAATGAATTTTTAGCAGTAGTCCATGCTCTCAACAAGTTTAGACATTATGTTACAGGGTATGAATTTTTTGTACACACTGAATATGTTTCCATCAGATATTTAATGAATAAACATGACATCAATGGTAGAATAATCAGGTGGATTTTTTTATTACAACAATTTGATCTAACCATTCTTGATAATATTGAAAAGTAGAATGTTGTTGCAGATTTCTTATCCAGGTTAACAATTCCTACCGAAGAAGGCATGATAGATGATCATTTACCATATGAACACCTCTTTGCAATGTCAACACAAACCCCCTAGTTTACTGACATAGCCAACTATCTGACAATAGGTAGGTTTCCTCAGCGTTTTTCCTACCGGGAAAGATATAAAACTGTTAGGAAGAGTACAACATATACTTGGGTGGAAGCATATCTCTTCAAACTTGGCCTAGACCAAGTTCTAATAAGATGTATGAGAGAATATGAAGTACATTATATCTTCCATGATTTTCATGATGAACCATGTGGAGGACACTATGCAACAAAGAGAATAGCCTAAAATATCTTGCAAGCTAGATACTATTGGCCAACATTACACAAAAATGCTCAAAAATACACCTTACATTGTGATGAATGTCAAAGGATGGGGAAGCCTACCAAGAGAAATGAAATTCCCTTGCAGCCTCAGATATCTTTACACCATTTGACAAGTGGGGTATGGAGTTCATAGGCCCAATTGATCCACCTTCAGGGAAGAGGAAGCACATACTAGTATGAACTGATTATTTGACCAAGTGGGCTAAGGTGAAGGATATGAAAGATACTACAAAACAAATGGTAGTTGAATTTCTCCAAGAAATCATATTCTCAAGATTTGGATATCCCAAAGAGATAGTCACAGAATAAGGATCTTAGTTTACATCAAGGCTCGTTGAGAAAATTATGTAGAAACACCACATCCATCACAAAAAATCACCACCATACCATCCACAAGCAAATGGACAATATGAAGCTACCAAAAGAGAATTGGAAAATATCCTCACCAAGATGGTGAGAAAGAATAAGAAGATTTGGTCAAAGAAACCCACACAATATAACATGGAAGACCACCACAGGGATTACACCCTTTGAGTTAGTCTATGGTAAGAAAGCCATGTTTCCTATTGAGTTTGAATACCTTACTTTGAGAACAACATCTGAATTAGATATGGATATCCCATCCGCACAACAAGAGAGATTGAATAAACTAAATGCCTCAGATGAGTACAGGATGCAAGAACTCTTCAACATTGAAGTAGTGCAGTTGAAAAGGAAAGATTGGCATGACAAAAAAACCAAGCATGGAAAGTTTAAAGAAGGGGTCTGGGCCCTATTTTTTGATTCAAGATTCAAGGACTTTAAGGGAAAGATGGTGACTAGGTGGCTAGGGCCCTACATAATTGAAATATGTCATGATAATGGTTTCGTTCAGATCAAAAACACAGATGAAGAAGGAATTCCCTTGTTAGTGAATGGATTTAGGCTCAAAATATACAATAATCCTATGAAAAGGGAAGAGTTTACAACAACAGTGAAAGCACAAAATCTGGATGTGATTGACAACAAAAATGCTCACAATCCATCCAAATAACAAGAAGTTGTATGATAAAAAGAAAAAAGAAAAAAAAAAGATAAAAGATAAAAATGAATAAAATACCTAGATGAAAACCTCACTGAGGCATCTACAACATCTATATGATTGAAATCCTCCATGGAGGAAGTCTTAGATCTAAGAAATAAATAAATTTCCTCATTAGGAAAACCTCCCAAAGGCTTGATCAAGCAGGTCACTAGTGAAAACTAGCAATGACACCTTTGTCTTGGAAAAAAAGAGAAAAGAAAGAAGAAAAGAAAGAAAAAAAAAATTGGTAATGTTTTATTTTTATTTTTTAGGTATCAAAGAACTCCATCTCAACAACCATCTACACAAGAAGCAAAGGATTAGCAACAATGAATCAATACAATCATCTACAACAATAAAAAGAAGTAATCATTTCAAAAGTTTCTACACATCCACTCATCATTTACATACATAAGACTTTTCATCCTATCATATATAAGGTTAAAATAAAAAGATCATTGTTTCCCTTCATTAGTTTACACTTTCCATTTTCCCAAATTTCATTTTTATCCCCCTTTTTCAAGAAAAATATGACCTGCAAGATAATCTATAGGATATCATAAATTACTACAAGATCATTTCTAATAAATAGAAGCTAGGTTTCCATCACATAAATAAGTGTTGTCACATCAATATCAACATCATCACAACCAACATCACAAAATGTCACTCTCTGCACTACTTAAAAGAATCCTATAGGATCCCCTACATCTTGTAGGAAAAACTACAAGAATATTAAAAAGGATACATCAAGGGACTTTGTGCAATTCAAGGCAATTCTACAATTACAAAAGTCCTCAAAATTAGTCTAGCAAAAAGGAAAAAGATCAAATCTATCTCTTCCCCAATTCTACAGGAAAACCTGTTCCTGTAGCAAATTTCTAGCAACCTGCAGTAGCAAAATCTTCAACAGAAAAAATTCAAATCAACATGCACAATACTCAACACATTCAAAAAAATCACAAAGGTAACCTAAGGTAAAAATATTAAACCCTTCTCTCTAAACCTTTCATTTTTGCAATGTATAAAAGTTAAACCCATGCATATTATTCATGGTCAAATATATGAAAGCAATGAAGGGAGATGAGAACGAGGATTCCCTCAAATGTCATGTCAAGGGGGGAGGCATGATTCGTGGGTAAATGAATTGACACAACAATCAAGTTGGATAATCATTCAAATAAACTCAAAGATCATAACAACGTGGGATAATGAGTACAACAATCATCATATCAAGATCTGATAATAAGACAAGAGTTAAGCCCGAAATTCATGATCATAAGTGAGAGTAAGAGATGTTTATTCACCATTTTCAAATTTCCAAAACACAGAGATATTTATAGTAGATAAAATAGGCAGAGAATGTGATCTAGAAGAACAAGTTAGATGAGAAAACAACCAACCAGAGAATATAGGGTTCACTACAAGAAGGTAGTTGTCGAACTGTCCAAATATTTTTTTTCTCTCCTCATATCATTGTTTTTATCGAAATTTCCCTAGGTTGCTATCAATTGTGTTTTGATGAACTCCATGTGGTCAGTTTGTTTGCTTGGTTTGAACAATTAAATTCATGGGTGATGGTCTGCATAGTCCTATAGAAATTGTTCTGCATAGTCTTGTAGACACCACTTAAAGAAAAAAACCCTCTCTCTCCCGGATTTTTCTCTCGACCCATTTTGAAGCCATGATATCCTGGAATTATCAGTAATATTTTTAAATAAATCCTTTTCTCTAACCACCTCATCTCTCATATAAACTTCCCTGAAGAATAGAATCAAATATTTTTCCTATGCACTATCTTCTACAGTAAGGAATATCCCTAACTTTTTACAAAGATCCTCTCCTCTGGTAATAGTCTTTGTGCATGTGATTTTCTTATATATATATATCATTGAGTAACTATTTTTAGAAGTCATGGGAGCAAGGTTCAACATGATGGAACCCATTGAACTCTCAAAAATTTATGACAATCCATAAATTGTAGAAATTTTCTAAAGAAGAAGTTGGCTAGGGTATTTTGAGAGACTAAGAGGCTTTGATGATGAAATAGATTTGGAGTTTGCGCTTGAATTCCAGAATATTCAGGGATAGGAATATGTATCAGCAGTGAGAGGTCTAGAGATCAGAGTAAATGAAGCTTTTATCAAAATGGTATCTAGCCTACCAATAGGGCTTCCTTGGTATAAATAAGAAATACAAGAGGCTACTAATGCCAAAAAATTGTTTTTTCACCCAAATGAAAGGCCACAAGAAGATAAAAATGGAATCAAAAGAGAGAGCCTCCCTCACCCTTTCCCAGAAGTGGCCTATCACATTATCAAATATGTCACTTGTGAGGGGAGGATGAGTGTTATTTATGCATATCATTTCAGACTCAACCAATTAAGGAATTTATACAACCAAGAACCAACCAACAACCTCAGTCTCTCTTATTTCCTCCTTCAATCCTTGAAGGAGATGAGTAAAAAGGTAAATAAAGGGAAACATGAGTTCTTGGCCCACCATGGACTCATCAAGCTATGGTATCATATGTCTTAAGGAATATAAAACACATATTTTTGTGGGAAAATTTTGTAGACATGGACCAACAATCATTATTGGAGGTGTTATCGCACAGTTTGTAGCTAGGTCAAAAGGTTAGAGGATAGAGGCCAAACTGGCGTAACAAGAACCTACCCCACCCAATGTCACCACAATGGGGTGGTTCTTACTATTCATGGAGGTAAGCCCAGGGGAGACGTCCCCGGTAACCTGGGGTTTTGAAGAGGCCAAAGTATAAAGGTCAAAGCAAAAGTTCCTCCTCATAGGTTACCACCAAGGTTAGATAGTCCGGCTAAATAGCCAATAAAGAAGTGTATGCCCAAATGAGAACACCTTCCCGGAACAAGACAATAGCAAAACAATATATATGCAGGCTATAATTCAGTGGGTTAGTACTTCATATAACTATCTAAAATCAATATCTAAGCAATTAAAACAATAGATATCAATGAGATCAATGTTTATAGCAGTGGAACAGTATCAATTCATCAATAACTATTGAGATGATGTATCCAACAATGTATTTAATCAATCTTTTACCTAATCAATGCCTTTAACCATCATCTAATTTCTTATCATCAAAAGGTGTTGCGTCAAGATGGAATAACCAAGTATGACGTCAGCCTAGTTAGGGTTAGCTAGTTAGTTAGGGTTTCAAATTTAAAAGTTTTGAGAGGTTGTTTGAGCACTACCAGTGCCTAGGGGTAGATGGAGTCAATTAAGGAGAAGACGCAAATTTGAAGGGAGAAAAGGCTAAGGATAAGAGGGAAGGGTTCTAGAGTGAAAACCCTAGGGGAAAGGCTCACTCTAGTGTTGCTTAAGCAAGGCCTCGTGCTTTTTCCTCCTTCCTTAGGTCAAACTTGGCAAAACGGCTAGCATAAAAGATAAGTTAAAACAAGAGAGTGAGGTGAGGGAGAGTGTTGCAATGGCAAGGCTCTATCACCAAACCCTAGAAGATGGACAGCCCTAGGTGTAGACAA